>JARQOC010000548.1:0-72822 GCA_033576535.1 Allobates femoralis | reverse complement strand
CCTAAGTCCAAAGGTATTTTAAAGTCCTAAGTCCTAGTGTTATTTAACCTAAGTCCTAATTTTTATGTAATAAGCCCTAGCCTAAGTGTTATTCCCTAAGTCTTAAGCCCAGTTTTAAATGTCTAAGCCCTAAGTGTTATGAAAAAATTTCGAAGCCAAGTGAATTAATAATCCAAAGTCCTAAGTGTTATTAATAAGTCCTAAGTGTTAGAAAATTTAATTAACCCAAAGGGAAAGTCAAAAGGGGTTTTTATTCCTAAGTGTTTATGAACCCTAAGTCCTAAGTGTTTTGTAATAAGTCCTAATCCTAAGTGTTATGTTTCCAAAAAGGTCCTAAGTCTAATGTTATGAATAAGTCCTAAGTCTAATTTTATGTAAAAAGTCCAAAAAGTTTTATGTTAAGTCCTAAGTCCAAGTGTTATGTTAATCCTAAGTCAAAGTGTTATGTAAAAGCCCTAAAAAGTCAAAAGTTTTAGCCCAAAAGCCTAAGTGTTAGTAATAAACCCTAATAAAAAAAGTTTTATGTAAAAGTCCAAGCCCAAAGTTTTTTAAGAAGTCCTAGTGTTAGATTCCAAAACCCTTTTTATTAAAAAAAGTTTAAGTTAACCTAATTTTAATGAAATGTCCTAAGCCCAAATTTGTTATTTTTCCTAATCCTAAGTTTTATGTAAAAAAGTCCTAAAAGTGTTATTTTAAGTCAATTTCCAAACCCCAAGTGTTTTGTTTTTTAAGTCCAAAGCCCTTTAGAAAAAAAAATTTGTTAGGGTAAATAAGTCCTAGTCAAAAGTGTTATGAAATAAGTCCAAAAATTCCAAATTTTATTTTAAAAACCCCCCAAAGGGTTTTTTTTGTTAAGTCTAAAAGCCCATTTAATTTTTTTATTTTTTTAAATAACCCAAAAGGGAATAAGTCCAAGTGATTTTCCCTAATTTCCTAAGTTTTAGTTAAGTCCTAAGTTTAAAAGTTTTTTTTAAAAGCCCAAAGGGCCCAATTTTTTGTTTTTCCTTTAAGTCTAATTTTTTTTATTTTAAATTAAATTTTTAAGCCCAAAATCCTAAGTGTTATGTAAAATTTTCCCCCAAAAAAAGTTTTTTTTAAATTTAACCCCCCAAGTTTATGAAATTTAAGCCCTAAGTGTTATGTAAAAAGCCTAAGTTTTTAAAATTTTTTGTTTAGGGAAAAAAGTCCTAAAAGTGTTTTTAATAAGTCCAAAGTTTTTTTAAATTTTAAAAAGCCCTAATAATTTTTTAGGGGGTAATAAGTCCTAACCCAAAGTGTTATGTAAAAAGGGCCCAAACCCCCCAAATTTAAAGCCCAAGCCCAAAGTTATGTTATTTTAAAAGCCCCTAATTTTGTTTATAATAAGTCCTAAGTCCTAAGTGTTTTGTCCTAAGCCCTAATTTGTTATTTTAATAAAGCCCAAAGTGTTATGTAATAAGCCCTTAAGCCCCCAAAGTGTTATGTAAAAAAATCCCTAAGTCCTAAGTGTTATGTAATAATTTCCTAATTTTAAATGTTTTAATTTTGTAAGTTTAAGTCCAAATTTTAGTCCAAGTCTAAGGGGTTATTTTAATTTAATTCCTTAAGCCCCTAAGTGTTATTTTTAAAAAACCCTTTAATCCTAAGTGTTATTTTAATAAGCCCTAAGTCCAAAGTGTTATGTAATAAGTCCTAATTTATGTAAAAAACTAATTTAAGTTTATTTTAAAAAACCCTTTAAATCCAAATTTTCCTAAGTTTTATTTTAAAAGCCCTAAGTCCTAAGTTTTATTTTTAAAGCCTAAGTTTTTATGAATAAGCCCTAGTCCAAGGGGTTATGTAAAAAATTCCCTAAGTCCTAAGTGTTTTTCCCTAAGTTTTAAAAGTCCTAAGTCCTATGAAAATAAGTACTAAGCCCTAAGTGTTATGTAATAAGCCCAAAGGGTCCAAAGTGCTATTTAATAATTTCCTAAGTCCTAAGTTTTTATGAAATAAGTCCAAAAGTTTATTTTAATAAGCCCTTTTTATGTAATAAGTCCAAATTAAGTGTTATTTAAAAAAGCCCTAAGGGGTTATGTATAAGTCCTAAGTCCTAAGTGTTATTTTAATTAATTTTCCTAAGTGTTATGAAAATAAAGTCCTCCCCCCCTAAGTTTTTATTCCTAAGTCCAAAATGTCTAAGTGTTATGTTAAGTCCTAAGGGTTTATGTAAAAAGTCCTAATTTTTAATAAGTCCTTGTTTAATTTTAAAATTTGTAAAAAGCCCTTAAGTCCTAAGTGTTATGTTTTTTAAGTCCAAAGGCCCTTTAAGTGTTTATGTAATAAGTCCTAAGTTTAAGGTTATGTAAAAAAGGGTCCAAAGAATCCTATGTTTTGTCCAAAAGTCCAAAAGTGTTATGAAATTTAAATCTAAGCCCTAAGTGTTATGTAATAAGTCCTAAGTCCTAAGTGTTATTCCTAAAGTCCTAAGTTTATGTAATAAGTCCAAATCTAAGTGTTATGTAAAAAAGTTCCAAAGTTATGTAATAAGTCCTAAGTCCAAAGTGTTAGTAATAAGTCCTAATTTCCAAAAGGGGTTATGTAATAAGTCCTAAGTTAGTAATAAGTCCTAAGTCCAAATTTGGGTAATTTTTAAGCCCTAAGTGTTATGTAATAAGTCCTAAGTTTTTTTAAATTTTAAATGTTAAGTCCTAAGTTTTATGTAATAATTCCAAAGTCCTAAGTTTTATGTAATAATCCTAAGCCCTAAGTTTTATTTAAGTTTTAAGCCCAAAGTTATGAATAAGTCCTAATTTAAGTTTATGTAATAAGTCCTAAGTCCAAAGTGTTATGTTTTAAAAAGCCCAAAAGCCCTAAGGGGTTATGTAAAAAGTCCAAATTTTTTTAAAAGCCCTTTAAGTTTTAATTTAAAGTCCTAAGTCCTAAGTTTTAGGGTAATAAGCCCTTATGTTTGAAAAATTTTTTTTAAAAGTCCAAAAGCCCTTTAAGGTTATGTAAAAACCCCCTTTTAAGTGTTAGGGTAAAAAGCCCTAAGTCCAAAGTGTTATGTCCTAAGTCCTAAGTTTATGTAAAAAACGTCCGGGGGTGTTTGTAATAAGTCAAAGGGTTAATTTTGTTATGTAAAAAAGTCCTAAGCCTAATTTTGTTTTTTAAAAGTCCTAAGTAAAATTTGTTAAGTCCTAAGTCCCAAAGTGTTTTAATAAGCCCTAATTTTAATAAGTCCAAATTTTTTTTGTAAAAGTCCTAAGTCCTAAGTGTTATGTAAAAAGTCCTAAGTCCAAAGTGTTATGAAATAAGTCCTAAGTGTTTGAAATTCCAAGCCCTTTAAGTGTTATGTAATAAGCCCTAAGTGTTTTGTTAATAAGTCCTAAGTCCAGTGTTATTTTAAAAAACCCAATCCTAAGTGTTAAAAAATTAAGTCCAAATTCATAAGGTTATTTTAAAAAGTCCTAAGCCAAAAGTGTATGCCCTAAGTCCTAAGTTTTTTTATGTAATAAGCCCAAAGTCCTAAGTGTTATGTAAAAAGGGTCCTAATTTGTTTACCCAATTTTAAGCCCTTTAAGTCCAATGTAATAATTTACTAATTCCTTTAAGTGTTATGTAAAAACCCCCTAAGCCCCAAAGGGGGCTATGTAAAAAATCCTTTTTTCCTAAGTGTTATTAAAAAAGTCCAAGTTTAAATTTTAAAATGAAAAATTTAAAGTCCTAAGTCCAAATTAAAATTAATGTAATAAGCCCTTTTTTTAAAAGTTTTTTTAAATCCTAATTTCAAAGTGTTATGTAATAAGTCCAAAGTTTTTAAAAGTTAAGTTAGGCCCTAAGTCCTAAGTTTTATGAAATAAGTCCTAAGCCCAAAATGTTATTTTAAAAAGTCTAAGTCCAAAGTTTTTAAAGTATTTTTTAAGTTTTAAGTCCAAAGTTTAAAAGGGGAAATTTTTAAGCCCAAAGGTCAAAGGTTTAATGAAATGCCCTAAGTCCAAATTTTTTATTTTAAAAAAATTCCTAATCCTAAGTGTTATGAAATAAGTCCAAAATTTGTTTTTTAAATTTTAATTTCCAAAGTTTTGTAATAAAAGTCCTAAGTGTTATTTTAAATTAAAAGCCCCAAAGTTTTATGTAATAAGTCCAAACCCCCTAAGTTTTAAAGTATAAGCCCTTTTTTCCCAAAGTGTTTATTAATTTTTTTCCTTTTTTCCTATGTAATAAGTACTAAGTCCTAAGTGTTATTTTAAAAAGGGCCCTAAGCCCTAATGTTTTTTTAATAAGTCCAAAGCCCTTAAGTGTTATGTTAAGTCCAAATTTTGCCCTAATTTCCAAATTAAATGTCCTAAGCCCTTTAAGTGTTATGTAAAAGTCCTAATTTCCAAAGTTTTATGTAAAAATCCAAATTTTGGTTTTATTAATAATTTTTCCTAAGCCCTAAGTTTTTGTTTTCCAAAGGTCCAAAGTTGTTTTTTAAATCCAAAATCCAAAGTTTTATGAAATAAGCCCTTTAAGGGCCAAGTGTTATGTAATAAGTCTTAAGTCCTAATTTTTAAATGAAATGTCCTAAAGTCCTAAGTGTTATGAAATAAGCCCAAATCCAAGTGTTATTTTAATTCCAAATTTTCCTAATTTTCTAATTAGTTTAAGCCCAAATTGTTATTAAAAAGTCCTAAGTCCTAAGTTTTATGTAAAAGTCCTAAGTGTTATGTAATAAGTCCAAATTTCCTAAGTGTTTTTTTAAAAAATTTCCAAAATTGTTTTTTGTAATAGTCCTAATTTTTTTATTTTAATAAGTCCTAAGTCCAAAAGTGTTATTTTTTAAAGTCTAAGTGTTATGTAAAAAAGCCCTAAGCCCTAAGGTTATTTTAAATTAAGTCCAAAGTGTTATGTAAAAAGCCCTTTAATTTCCTAAGTGTTATGTTAAGTCCTAAAAGTTTATTTTAATAAGTCCAAGTTTATGTAAAAAATTAAAAAGGGCCCTAAGTTTTTAGTAATAAGCCCAAAGCCCAATTTTTATGTAATAAGTCCTAAGTCCAAAGTTTTATTTTAAAAAGTCCTAAGTTTTAAATGAAATGTTTAAGTTTAATTTCCTAAGTTTATGAAATTCTAAGTCCTAAGTGTTATGTAATAACCCTAATCCAAAAGTGTTATGTAATAAGTCCTAAGTCCTAAGTGTTAAAAAATAAGTCCTAAGTGTTATGTAATAAGCCCTAAGTTTTTAAAGCCTAAGTTTTATGTTTTTTTTTCCTAAGGGGTTTATGTAAAGTCCTAACCCCTAAGTGTTTGAAATTCCTAAGCCCTAAGTGTTATGTAATAAGTCCTAGAAAGGGTTTTATTTAAAAAAGCCCTAAGTCCAAAGTGTTATGTTAAGTCCAAAGGGTTTAACCCAAAGTTTTATGAAATAAGCCCAAAGCCCTAAGTGTTATGTAAAAAATTTTAAAAAGTAAAAAAGTTTTATGAAAATAAGTCCAAAGGGTCCAAAGTTTAAATTTTTAATAAGTCCTAAGTTTTTAAAAATTTGTTATTAAAAGCCCTAAGCCCTTTTAAGGGGTTATTTTAATAAGTCCTAATTTCCTAAGTGTTTTTTAATAAGTCCTAAGTTTATTTTAAAAAAGTCCTAAGTGTTATGAAATTTAAGCCCTTAATGTTTATGTAATAAGTCCTAAGTCCTAAGTTTTTTTAATTTTGGTTAAGTCCTAAAAGTCTAACCAAAGTGTTTGTAAAAGTCCTAAGTCCTAAGTGTTATGTAATAAGTTTTAATTTTCTAAGGTTTTTAAAATAATTTTCCAAACCCCCTAAGTGTTAGGTAATAACCCTAATTCCTTTTTAAAAGTTAACCCAAAAAAGGTTATGAAATAAGTCCTAAGCCCAAAGTGTTATGAAATTAAGCCCTAAGTCCAAAGTCCTAATTTGTATGCCCTTTTAAGTCCTAAGTGTTATGAAATTAAGTCCAAAGTCCAAAGTGTTATGTTTTAACCCCTAATTTCCAAGTTTTAAATTAATTTTAAAAGTCCTAAGCCCTTATGTAATTTTAAAAGAAATAAGCCCAAAAAATTTGTTATGAAATAAGTCCTAAGTCCAAAGTGCTATGTAAAAGTCCTAAGTCTAAGTGTTAGTAATAAGGCTAAGTGTTATGTAATACGTCCTAAGTCCTAAGATGTTTTGTTATAAGTCCTAAGTCCTAAGTGTGATGGTTTAGTCCTAAGGTCATAAGTGTTATGTCAATAGTCTACGTCCAAAGTGTCATGTCCTAAGTCTGAGTCCTGACGTGTTATGTAATAAGTCCTATGTTCCTAAGTTTATGTATTTATGTCCCCATAGTAACTAAGTGTTATGTCCTATGTATTATGTCCTAAGTCCTATGTAATAAAGTACTAAGTCCTAAGTGTATGTAATATGTCGTAGGTCCAAGTGCTCATGTTAATAAATTCCTAAGTCCTAAGCTGTTAGGTAATAAGTCCTAAGTGTTATGTAATAAGTGTAAGTTTAGTCCTAATGTTATGTTCCTAAGTCCTAAGTGGTTTGTGATAAGGTCCTAAGTCCTAAGTGTTATGTCCTAACATCCTAAGTTCTAAGTGTTATGTAATAAGTCCTAAAGTCCTAAGTTTATGTAATAAGTCCTAGGACTAGTCCTAAGTGTTTTGTATTACAGTCATAATGTCATAAAGTGTTTGTAATGAGTCCTAAGTCCAAAGTGTATGTCCTATAGTCCTAAGTCCTGAGTGTTATGTAATATGTCCTAAGTTCATAAGTGTTATGATTTAAGTCCTAAGTACTAAGTCCTAAGTGTATGATACCTAAGTACTAAGTCGTTATGTAATAAGTCCTAAAATCCTAAAAGTTGTTATGTAATAAGTCCTAAGTCCTATAGGGTTATATTCCTAAGTCTTAAGTCCTATGTCCTATGTAATTATAGTACTAAGTCCTAAGATTGTTTATGTAATAAGTCCTAAGTACCAAAGTGATATGTAATAAGTCTAAGTCCTAAGTGTTACGTAATAAGTCCTAAGTTGAAGTGTTATGTACATAAGTCCTAAGTCTATGTAATAAGTACCTAAAGTCCTAAATTGTTATTGTAATAAGTCCTAAGTCATATAGTGTTATGTATATGTCCTAAGTCCTAAGTTTAAGTGTATGTCCTAAGTCCTAAGTGTTTTGTAATAAGTCCTAGTTCCTAAGTGTTACGTATAAGTCCTAAGTCTAAGTGTTATTATTCTAAGTCTTATGTCTAAGTCCTATGTAATAAGTACTAATGTCTAAGTGTTATGTATAAGTCCAAGTCCAAGTCCTATGTAATTAGTCCTAAAGTCCTAAGTGTTATGTATAATATGTCCTATTGGGTTATGTAATAGTCCTAAGTGCTTTGTAATAAGTCCTATGTGTTATGTAATAAGTCCTAAGTGTTTATGTAATAAGTCCTAATTCCTAAGTGTTATGTCTAGTCATAGTGTTTTGTTATAAGTACGAGTGTTATGTAATAAGTCTTCAAGTCTAAGTGTTATGTAATAAGTCCTAGGTCACTGTGGAATTAGTGTTATGTAATAAGTATAAGTCATAAGTGTTATGTAATAAGTCCTAAGTCCAAAGTGTAATGTCCTAAGGTCCTAAGTCCTGGGAGGCGTTATGTAATAAGTCCTAAATCCTAAGTGTTCTGTAATACGTCCTAAGTGTTATGTAATAAGTCCTAAGTTTAAGTGCTATGTCCTAAGTATCCTAAGTGTTATGTAATACGTCACTAATGTCATAAAAGTGTTATGGGTAATAAGTCTAAGTCCCAAGTGTTATGTATATAAGTTCTAAGTCCTATGTGTAATGTAATAAGTCCTAAGTCTAAAGTGTTACGTAATATGCTAACGTTTCTAGTTTTATGTATAAGTCTAAGTCCTATGTAATAAGTATCTAAGTCCTAGTGTTATGTACTAGTCCTAAGTCATAAGTGTTATGTAATAAGTCCTAGTCCTAAGTGTTATGTAAGTAAGTCCCTAAAGTGTTTTTAATAAGTCCTATGTCCTATGTGTTTATGTAATAAAGTAACTAAGTGTTATGTTTAATTCCTAAGTGTTTACGTAATAAGTCCTAAGTCCTAAGTGTTATGTATATAAGTCCTAAGTCATAAGTGTTATGTAATGTCTAAGTCCAAAGTGTATGTCTAAGTCTAAGTCCTGATTGTTATGTAATATGTTCCAAAAGTCCCCTAAGTGTTATGTAATTAAGTCATAAGTCCTTAAGTGTATGTCTAAGGCTTAAGTATAAGTCCTATTGTAATAAGTCTAAGTCCTAAAGTGATGTAATAAAGTCGTAAGTCCAAAGTCTATGTAATTAATCCTAAGTTAAGTGTTATGTAATAAAGTCCTAAGTGTTATGTAATTAGTAGTTAAGGTTATAAGTCCTAATGGGTTATGTATACAGTCCTATGTGGTATGTAATAAGTCCTAAGTCCTTAAGTGTTATGTCCTAAATCTAAATCCTAAGTGTGATGTTGTAAGTCTATGTCCTAAGTGTATGTAATTAAGTCCTATGTGTTTATGTAATAAGTCTAAGTCCTAAGTGTTACTGTCCTAAATCCTAAATCCTATAGTTCTTATGGTGTGATGTAATAAGTCCTAAGTCCTATGTGTTTTGTAATTATGATTCTATAGTCAAAAGTGTTATGTATCATGTCTAATGTCCAAAAGTGTATGTCACTAAGTCTCTAAGTCTAAGTGTTATGTCCTTAGTCTTAAGGTCCTAAGTTCCTATGTAATAAGTACATAAGTACTAAGTGTTTTCGTAATAAGTCGTAAGTCCAAAAGTGCTCATGTAATAAGGTCCTAAGTCCTAAGTGTTATGTATTATTGTCCTATGTGTTATGTAATAAGTCGTAAGTCATAAAGTTCCTAAGTGTATGTCCTAAGTCCTAAGTGGTATGTGATAAAGTCCTAAGTTCCTAAGTGTTATGTTCCTAATCCTTAAGTTCTAAGTGTAATGTAATATGTCCTACGCCCCTAAGTGTTATATTCCTAAAGTCTAAGTCCTAAGTGTTATGTCCTAAGTCCTAAGTGTTATGTAATTAAGTTCCAAGTGTTATGTTAATATAGTCCTAAGTCTATGTGTTATGTAATAAGTACTTAAGTCCTAAGTGTGATGTAATATGTACCTAGGTCCTAAGTCCTAAGTGTTATGTAATAAGTCTAATTATAAGTGTTATGTAATATGTCCTAAGTCCTATGTCCTAAGTGTATGTCCTAAGTCCTAAGTGTTATGTAATAAGTCCTAAGTCCAAAGTGCTATGTAATAAGTCCTAAGTACCTAAGTGTTTCGTAATAAGTCCTAAGTTCTAAGTGTTAAGTTTATAAGTCCTAAGTTCCTATGTAATAAGTTAACTAAGTCCTAAGTGTTATGTAATACGTTCCTTAAGTTCATAAAGTGTTATGTAATAAGTACTATAGTCCTAGTGTATGTCCTAAGTCCATATGTGTTATGTATAAGTCTAGTCTCTAAGTGTTATGTAATAAGTCCTAAGTCCTAAGTGTTATATCCTAGTCTTAAGTCCTTAGTCCTATTTAATAAGTACTAAGTCTAAGTGTTATGTAATAAGTCCTATGTCCAAAGTGCTATGATAATAAGATCCTATGTCTAAGTGTTATGTAATAAGGTCCTAAGTGTTATGTAATATTTCATAAGTGCTATGTAATAAGTCCATGTCCTAGGTGTAAAGTAATAAGTCTAAGTGTTATGTAATAGTGTACCTAAGATCCTAAGGTCTATGTAATAAGTCCCTAGTGTTTATGTAATAAGTTAAGTCCCTATGTGTTATGTCCATATGTCCTAAGTGTATGTTATAAGTCAGAAGTGTTATGTAATATGTCCTAAGCCTATGTCCTAATTGTTTGTAATAAGTCCTATGTCAAACGGGTTATGTAATAAAGCTCCTAAGTCCAAAGTGTATGTCCTAAGTCCTAAGTCCTGGTGTTATGTAATAAGTCCTATGTAATAAGTTCCTAAGGGTTATGTAATAAGTCTTAAGTCCTAAGTGTTATGTAATTAAGTTCCTAAGTCCTAAGTGTTATTGTAATAAGTCCTAAGTGTTATGTAATAAGTCCTACAAGTCCTAAGGTTTTGTAATAAGTCCTTATGTGTTATGTAATTAAGTCCTAAGTGTTATGTAATAAGTCCTAAGTCCTAATATTTAGGGCATAAGTACGAAGTCATAAGTGTTATGTAATATGTCCTAAGTAACAAAGTGTATGTCCTAAGTCCTAAGTTGAGTTGTTATGTAATAAGTCCTAAGTCACTAAGTGTATGTAATAAGTCGTAATGGCCAAAGTGACTTTGTAATAAATCCTATGTCCTAAGTGTTATGTAATATGTCATAAGTGTTATGATAATAAGTCGTAGTTATAAGTTCCTAAGTGTTATGTCCTAAGTACTAAGTGGTTTGTTATAAGTCCTATGTTCCGTAAGTGTTATGTCCTAAAATCCTAAATCTAAGTGTTATGTAGTAAGTCCTAAGTCCTAAGTGTTATGTAATAAGTTCCTATGTGTGATGTAATTAGTCCTAAGTACAAGTGTTATGTACTAACTCCTAAATCCTAAGTTTCTATGTGTTATGTAATATAGTCCTATGTCGATAAGTGTTATGTAATAAGTTCTAAGTCATAAGTGTTATGTACTCAAGTCCTAAGTCCCAAAGTGTGATGTCCTAAGTCCTATGTCTAATTTGTTATGTCCTAAGTCTTAAGTCCTAAGTCCGATGTACTAAGTACTAAGTCCTAAGTGTTATGTAAATAATCGTAAGTCCACAAGTGCTATGTAATAAGTCCTAAGTCTATATGTTATGTAATAAGTCTAAGTGTTATGTAATAAGTCGTAAGTCATAAGTCCTAGGTGTTATGTCCTAAGTCTAAGTGGTATGTGATAAGTACTAAGTCTAATGTGTTAGGTCCTATCTCCTAAGTTCTAAGTGTTATGTATTAAGGTCCTACGCCGCTAAAGTGTTATATACATAAGTCCTAAGTCCTAAGTGTTATGTCTTTAAGTCACTAAGTGTTATGTAATAAGTCTAAGTGTTATGTAATAAGTCCTAAGTCCTAAGTGTTATGTAATAAGTCTAAGTCCTAAGGTGTTATGTAATAAGTCACAGGTCCTAGTACTAAGTGTTATGTATAAGTCTAAGTTATAAGTGTTATGTAATAAGTCCTAAAGTCCTAAGTTCCTAAGTGTATGTCTTAAGTCCATAAGTGTTTTGTAATAAGTCCTAAGTCCTAAGTGTTATGTAATAAGTCCTAAGTCCTAGTGTTATATCCTAAGTCTTAAGTCATAAGTCCTATGTAATAAGTACTAAGTCTAAGGTGTTATGTAATAAGTCCTAAGTCAAAGTGCTATGTTAATAAGTCTAAGTCCAATGTGCTTACGTAATAAGTCCTAGAGTTCTAAAGTGTTATGTAATAAGTCCTAAGTCCTATGTAATAAGTTAATAAACGTCCTAAGTGTTATGTAATACGTCCTAAGTCATAAGTGTGACTGTAATAAGTCCTACGTCCTAAGTCATAAGTGTATCGTCCTAAGTCCTAAGTGTTATGTAATAGTCCTAGTTCCTAGCTGTTATGTATCTAAGTCTAAGTCCTAAAGGTGTTATATCCTAAGTCTTAGTCCAAGTCCTATGTAATAGTACTAAGTCCTATGTGTTATGTAATAAGTCCTAAGTCACCAAAGTGCTATGTAATAAGCTCCTAGTACGTAAGTGTTATGTAATTAAGTCCTAAGTGTTTGAATAAGTCCTAAGTGCTATGTTAATTAGTACCTATGTCCTAAGTGTTTATGTAATAAGTCATAGTGTCTATGTAATAAAGTCTTAAGTCCTAAGTGTTATGTAAATAGTCCTAAGTGTTATGTAATATAGTCCTAAAGTCCTAAGTGTTATGTCCTAAGTCCTAAGTGTTAATGTTATAAGTCCGAAGTGTTATTTAATAAGTCCTAAGGCCTAAGTACCTAATTGTTTATGTCAAATAGTCCTAGTCATAAGTGTTATGGTTATATGTCTAAGTCCAAAGTGGTGTCTAGTCTCTATGTCACTGAGGTAATGTAATAAGTACCTAAGTAATAAGTCCTAAGGTTCATGTAATAAGTCCTAAGTCCTAGGGTTTTAAGTAATAGTCCTAAGTACTAAGTGTTATGTATTAAGTCCTATGTGTTATGTAATAAGTCCTAAAGTTCTAAGTGTTATGTAATAGTTCCTAAGTGTTATGTAATAAGTCATAAGTACTAAGTGTTATGTAAATATAGTCCCTTAAGTCCTAAGTGTTATGTAATTGTCTAAGTCATATTAGTGTTATGTAATAGTCACTAGTCCAAAGTGTATGTCCTAAGTCCTAAGTACTGAGTGGTCTATGTATAAGTCCTAAGTCCTAAGTGTTTTGTACTAAGGTCATAAGTCCTAAGTGTTTATGTCCTAAGTCGTAAGTCACTAAGTCCTTGTAATAAGTACTAAGTACTAAGTGTTATGTAATAAGTCGTAGTCCAATGTGCTATGTAATAAATCCTAGGTCCTAAGTGTTAGGTAATTAGTCCTAAGTGTTATTGTAATAAGTTCGTAAGTTATAAGTCCTAAGTGTTATGTCCTAAGTCCTAAGTGGTTTGGTGTTAAGTCCTACATGTCCTAAGTGTTATGTCCCTTAATATCATAGTATAAAGTGTTAATGTAATAAGTTCCATAAGTCCTAAGTGTTATTTAATACGTCCTAGTCTAAGTACCTAAGTGTTATGTAATAAGTACTAAGTCCATTAAGTGTTATGTAATGAGTCCTAAGTCCAAAGTGTATGTCCTAAGTTCTAAGTCCTGAGTGTTATGTAATAAGTCCTAAGTCTACAGTGTTATGTAATAAGTCCTAATTACTAAGTCCTAAGTGTATGTCAATTAAGTCCTAAGTGTTTATGTAATAAGTCCTAAGTCCTAAGTGGTTATGTAATAAGTCCTATGTCCTAAATTCTCTTCATTTTCCTCCTCATACGTTGTTGTTGTTGAGACGAGATTTCAGGACTTAGGACTTATTACATAACACTTAGGACTTAGGACTGATTACATAACACTTAAGTACTAGGGACATTACATCTTAGGGACTCTAGTACTTAGGATTAACCTACATAACACTTATGACTTAGGACTTATTAAATAACACTCAGGAAGCGTAGGACTTAGGTACATACACTTTTGGACTTAGGACTCATTACATAACACTTATGACTTAGGACTTATTACATAACAACTTAGGCCTTAGGAACCTAGGACTATATTAAATAACACTTAGGAATTAAGGACTTATTACTAACCACCTTAGAACTTAGGAAGTTAGCGACATAACACTTAGGGACTTAGGACTTATCACATACATTTAGGACTTAGGACATAACACTTAGGACTTAAATAACTTACGACTTTTTACATAAACACTTAGGACTTATGACATAACCTTAGGACTTAGGGATTTTATTACATATGCCACTTTGGGACTTGACTTGATTACCTAACACTTAAGACTTAGTACTTTTACATAGGACTTAGGCCTTAAGACTTAGGACTTAACACTTAGGACCTTTAGGACTTTATTACATAACACTTGGATTTAGGACTTATTCATTAACATCAGGGACTTAGGGACTTAGGACTTACTCTTTGCAATTAGGACTTATTAATAACACTTATGGACTTAGGATATTACATAACACTTAGGATTAGGACTTATTACATAATCTCTTAGGACTTAGGACTGGAGACATAACACTTAAGGACTTATTAAATCATAAACACTTAGGACTTAGGAAGACTTATTACATAACACTTTAGGGAATTATTACATAAACACTTAGGACTTGGACTTATTACTATAACACTTAGGACTTAGGAATTTTACTTAACACTTAGGACTTATTACTTAGGACTTATTACATAACATCAGGACTATAGGACTTAGGAAAATACAACTTTGGACTTAGGACTTATCTACATAACACTTGATGACTTAGACTTATTACTATAAACAATTTGGCACTTAGGCTCTTAGGACTTATTACATAACACTTTCGGACTTTATAACCATAAACACTTAGTCTTAGTACATAAACACTTTGGACTTAGGACTTATTACAGAACACTTAGGACTTATTACATAACACTTTGGACCTTAGGATTATTAACATTTACACTGAGGATTATTACATAACACTTAGGACTTAGGACCTTATTACATAGCCACTTAGGAGCTTATTACATAACACTTAAGGACTTATTACATTAACAACTTGGGAATTAGGACTTATATACATAAGGCACTTTGGATACTTAGGAACTTGATTTAAATAACACTTAGGACTTAGTACTTATTCATAGGGACTTAGGACTTAAGAACTTAGGATATAACACTTAGGACTTAGGACTTTTTTAACATTAAACCACTTAGAGACTGAGGACTTATGTACATAACACTTAGGACTTAGGACATACACTTAGGATTAGGAATTAGGACTTTTTACCATAACACTTTGACTTAGGACGTATTACATAACACCTTAGGACTTAGTACTTATTAATAAGGACTTAGGGACCTTATTACATAACACTCTAGAACTTAGGGACTTATTACGTATCACCTTTGGACTTTGGACTTAGTACATAGCACTTTGGACTTAGGACTTATTACATAACACTTAGGACTTGGAGTACTGATTACATAGGACTTAGGACTTAAGACTTAGGATATAACACTTAGGACTTAGGACTTATTACATAACTCTTGGACTGAGGACTCTATTCAATAACACTTAGGGGGGGGGGGGGGGGGGGGAGAGGGGGGGGGGGGGACTTAGGACATCACTTAGGATTAGGACTTAGGACTTATTACATAAAACTTATAACTTAGGACTTTTTACTAACACTTAGGACTAGGACCTTGGACTTATTACATAAACACTTAGGACTTAAGACTTATTACATAACACTTAGGACTTAGGACTTATTACATAACACTTAGGACTTATTACATAACACTTAGCAGGATGATGACCTAACACTTGGGTCTTAGGGACTCTAGGATATAACACTTAGGGCGTACGGATTATTACATAAATTAGAAACTTAGGAGTTAGGACATTAAACACTTAGGACTTAAGGACTTATCACCATACCACTTAGGGACTTAGGACATAACATTAGGATTTAAAAAAAAAAAAAAAAAAAAAAAAAAAAAAAAAAAAAAAAAAAAAAAAAAATTTTTTTTTTTTTTTTTTTTTTTTTTTTTTTTTTTTTTTTTTTTTTTTTTGGTTTTTGGGGGTTTAACATAACACTTGGGGACTTATTACAAAAACATTGGGAAATTTAAAAAAGGACTTATTAAAAATTAGCCAATTTTTTGAAATTAAATTTTGACTTATTACTTTAATTTTTTAGGACTTGGGACTTATTACATTTGGATTTAAAACTTAAGAACCCTTAGGCCCTTAACATTTAAACTTAGGACTTATTTAAACATTTTGGGATTTTGGGACTTTTTAAACATAAACTTAGGACTTGGGCAAACCTTAGGACTTAACATTAAACTTAGGATTAACAAAACCCCACTTGGGAATTTTTAAATTTGGGGTTTGGGGAAACATAACACTTAGGTTTTGGACTTATTACATAAACACGGGGGGAATTTAAATTAAATAACAATTTAAAGGACTTAAAAACAATAACATTTAAAGGTTTTAGGATTTATTAATAACACTTAGGATTTGGGATTATTACAAAACCACTTGGGGACTTAGGACATAAACTTGGGACTTTAACTTAAAACTTTTACATAACACTTAGGGGGACTTTTTACATAACACTTAGGATTTTAGGATTTAACAAAAATTTTTGGACTTGGGACTTTTTTAATAACACTTGGGGATTGGGACTTTTTAAAAACATTTTAATTAAACCCTTAAAGGACAACCCCTTTGGACTTAAATTTTTTTTTAAATTTTTTAGGTTAGGACTTAAACAAAAACATTAGGACTTGGGATTTAAAAAACATTGGGATTTAAACAAAATTAGGATTAACATAACACTTAGGACTTAGGACTTATTACAAAAAACACTTGGAAATTTTTACATAAACACTTGGGAAACCCCCTTATTACTTAAACTTAGGACTTATTACATAAAATTGGGGACTTATTACATAACACTTAGGACTTGGGAATTAAATTACATAATTTTGGGACTTAGGATTTATTAAATAAATTTAGGACTTGGGACTTATTACATAACATTAGGACTTAAAGATTGGAAATTTTAACACTTAGGACTTAGGATTTATTACAAAAACACTTAGGTTTGGGGGTTTTTAAACATAACACTTGGGACTTAAAACATAACTTAGGACTTAAAAAAACTTAGGACTTTTTACAAAAACATTAAAATTGGGGACTTTTTAAAAAACACTTAGGATTATTTTTTTTAAATTGGGACGGGGGATTTTATTCCCTAAACAAAAAAAAAATTAAAAAAAAAAAAACTTGGGAATTAGGACTTATTACTAACACTTGGCCCTTAGGCCCTTTTTAAAAACAGGGGGACAATTTAATTTAGGACTTTTAAAATTTACATAACATTTAGGACTTGGGATTTTATTACATAACTTAGGACTTGGGAATTAGGAAAAACCCCTTAGGACTTAGGACTTTTTACAAAAACACTTAGGACTTGGGGAAATTTTTAAACATAACACTTGGCTTAGGACATAATTTTGGGCCCCTTTTTGGGGATTATTACAAAACATTTTGGGACTTGGGAAATTATTAATAACATTTAGGATTTTGGACTTAAAAACCACTTGGACTTGGGCTTTTACTAACATTTTAGGATTTAAATTACATAACACTTGGATTAGGCCCAATTAAAAATAACTTTGGGGGCCTTAGGATTTTAAAAAAATTAAACTTAGGATTTAGGACAAAAAACCCCTTGGGACTTGGGAAATTTCACTAAAATTGGGGATTTTAGGACTTTAACATTTTGGACTTAATTTTCACTTTTTAAACATAACACTTGGGACTTATTACATAACACTTAGGATTTAGGATTTTTAACATGGGCCTTTTTTGGGACTTAGGGCCCTTTTTTAAAAACCTTAGGACTTATTTACTTATTAAATAGGATTAATTATATTAGGAATAAAATTAGGATTAACTAAATAATTAGATTAACTATTAATAACTTGGAAAACTTGGATAATTATTATAACTAACTAGTTTAACTAACAAAATTAGGACAAAGGGACTTTTACATAACTTTAAATTAATAAAATTTAAATATTGGGACTATTACTAACATTAGGCTTAGACTTTAAAACATTTGGATAGTTAATAAACTTGGACTTAACAAACTTAGGACTGGACTTACATAAAACTAGGCTATACTAAACTGGAACTTTTATAATAACTGGGGTTTTTACATAACTTAGGACTTATTAATAACAAAAACCCCCAAAAAAACTAACTAAACTTAACCTTGGTGGACTTATAATAAACTTAGACTAGCTTATTACAAACTTGGACAAATTAAGTTTACTAAATTGGACTTTTTTTTAACTTTTAAAAATTAAAAATAATTAGGACATCTTATTAGGATATTAAAATTTTTTAATTTTTACTACACTTAACTTAAATTAAACTTGGACTTAATTTACATAACACTTAACTTAACTAAAAATTTTTTAAACTAATTTTTTAAAAAATTTGGAATATTAAAATTGGTTTTTAAAACCTGGACTTAGATTTATACAACTTCCCTTTTTTAAACTTGACTGACTTATTAATAGGTTTAAAGATTTAGTTAAAAAATTTAGGACTTATTATAAACTTGGGACTAGGACTTTTAAACTTGACTAGGACTAATAACTAGCTAGATTTATAAAACTTAGACTTGACTTAACAAACTTAACTAATTTTAAAACTAGGACTTAGGACTTTAAAACTTAAAAGAAATTACAAATTTTAATAATTAATTAAAATTTTAAAAAATTGAAACACTTGGATTTTATAACACTAGGATAATAACAAATTAGTTTTAAATAGGACTTAGATTAAAAACTAACTTGGGTTTTAAAACATTGGTATTTTTAAAAAATTAAATTAACATTTAAATTTAAAATTAACTTATACATAACTTGGATTAGACTTAATTTACAAAAAACTTTGTAAATTACATAAAATTGACTAATTTAAAAACCCTTTTTACTAAACTTAGCTTAGGACTTATTACAACCTTTTTTAAATTTTAAAAAAAACTTAGAAAAAAAAAAATTACAAAACTTAGGACTAATTTAATTAATTTAAAACCCTATTTACAAAAATAGGATTAACATAACACTTGGAAAATTTTTTAAAAAAAGGGTAGGTTTACAAAAACCCCTTTTTCTTAAAATAAAATGGCTTTAATTATTACTAACTTAGGACTTGATTAAATAAATTGGACTAGATTATAAAAATTGGAAAAATTAAAACTTGGACTTAGGAATACCTTGGACTGGGTTAACTAAAACAGGGGATTTTAACTTAACTAATTATTTAACTAGGATTAGACTAACATAACTTGATTAGGACTTATACAAAATTTTTTAAATTAAATTTTAAACTTGGCTTGGGTTTTCAAACACTTGGATTAGTTTTACTTAGGATTTGGTTTAAATTTTTTTAAAACTAACTAGACTTTTTTAACTTAGGATTAGACTTTTTAAAAATAAAATTTAAACTTAATTAATTAATAACAAAAACCTTGGATTTACATAACACTTAGGACTTTAAACACTTGGACTTAGGATTATTACTAACTTAATTAGGACTTTTACATAACATTAACTTAGGACTAGGATTATTAATAAACAGGACTTAGTTTTTACATAACTTAGGACTTAATAACTAACTAATAACTATACTAAAAAAAATTAAATATTTTAAATTAAATTATCTAACTAACTTTTAAAAAATTGGTTTAAATTCATACATTTTAACTTAATAACATGATTGGGATATAAAACTAGGTTAACTTAAAAACTTAGGCTTTTTTAAATAACTGGTTTTAAACAAATTAGGACTTATTTAACTTGAACTTAGCCCTTTTTATACATAACAAAATTTTAATTAGACTTAACTAGGAAATTAAACTTAAATTATTATAACATTAGGATTGTTTAAACATTTTTTAAAAATTGGAAGACTTTACAAACATTAGGATTGGATTTTAAACAAAAACCTTAGGACTAACTAACTAAAATTTACAAACATTTTGGGTTTTACATAAATTTAATTGGATATTAAAACATTAGGATTAGGACTTATTACATAAACGGGGAAATTTATTATAAAAACCAATTAGGACAAAATTGATTGGCTTATTCAAACTTTAATTAATTTCCTTAACTTAGGATTTGGACTAGGATTATACATAACATTTAACTTAGGTAGTTAATAATTGACTTAACTAACTTAGATTTAAAAACTTTAACTTATTATAACTAAAAATTTAATAACCTTTAAATTTTCAAAAATTTTAGTTTAATAAAATTAGGCTTAATCAAACATTAGGACTTGGTTTTAACTAGACTTATTAAAAACCCTTTTTTAAAAAAAAATTAAACATTTGTTGGACTTAAAAATTACTAAACTTAACTTAGATTTACTACACTTGGACTAAACTTTAATTTAATAACATATTACATAACATTAGGCTTAGACTTTACAAACACTTAGGACTTAAAATTTTTTAAACTTAGGTTAACTTAGGATTATAAAACTTAGACTTAGGACTTATTACATAACCAACTTAGACTTATTACAAACTTGTTTTTAAAACAAAAATTAATTAAACAAAATTTACTAAAACTTTTTTTAAAATTAACCGGTTAATAACTAATTAGGATTTTAAATTTAAAAAATTAAACAAAAAAAATTAAAAAAAGGGAAAATTTAAACTTAGGTTGATTAATACATAACTTAGGTTAAACCTTGGACTTAGGATTTAAAATTTAAAACTAGATTAGGACTAAAAAATTAGGAAACAGGACTTTTACATAAACTTGGATTAGATTTAACTTTTGGGGGGGGATATAATAAACTTATTTAAAAACCCTTTTGGCTAAAACTTAGGACTTACACATAACACTTAGATTATTACTAATTTAAAAATAATACACTTAATATACTAATAGAAATTTTTAAATTACAAATTGACTTAGGACTATTACATAACCTAGGACTTATACAAAATTAGACTTAGGACTAGACTTATTAAAAACCTTTTAACTTGGACTTATTAAAAACCCTTAGGAAAAAAACATAACTTAGGATTTAAATAACACTTAGGACTTAAACTTAAAAAAATTTAATTACTAATTTAAACTAGGATTAATTATAAAAATTGGACGGTTAACAATAACTTAGGACTTAAATAACTTAAAACTGGCTTAACAAAATTTTTTTAAAACTAATTTAAAACAAAAATTAATTTAAATAATTTAAACAAAATTTTAAAAACCCCTTTTTTAAATAATTTAAATTTAAAATTGGACTAGATAACTAACACTTAGGATTTAAAATTTTCTTGATTTAAAACTAGCTTAATAAAAATGTTAGGACATTACATACATTAAATTAGACTAACTACACTTGACTTAGTTAAAACCAATTAATTTAAAATTTTAATTAAAACAGACTGGCTATACATAAATTAATTAGACTTATTACATAAACTTTAACTAATTAGACAACAAAATTTAACTACACTAACTTTTAAAAAATTTTAGGAAAAAAAAATTTTTTTAATTAAACCCCTTTTATAAACTAGGATTAAATAAACATTGGGTTAGGTTAACAACTTTTTAAACTTTTACAACACTTGGACTAATTATAAAGACTTAATAACTTAGGAAAACTTAATTAGGACTTAAAAAAAGAAATTAAAACATTAACTTAGGAAAATTTGACTAACTAAATTGACTAATTTTTTAAAAAATTAAAATTAGATAAAAAAACTTTTAATTAGACTATCAAATTAGGACCTATTCATAACACTTAGGTTTTTACAAAAACACTTAGGACTTGGGATTATTACTTCCTTTTGGGAAAATTCGACTTTTTTAAAAACACTTAGGAAAGTACTTTTTAAATGGGATTAGGATTTAAAACTTAGGACAAACCTTAGGATTAGGACTTAAAATTTAAACTTGGTTAGGATTTTTAAACTTAAATTAAAAATTTTTTATTAAAATAACCTTAGGATTTGGACTTTTCATAAAAAATTGGGGTTTAAACCCCTTTTTCCCAAAACCTTAAAATTAGGAAAAACAAACATTTGGGATTTGGGGAACTTTTTACATCATTTGGGGACTTGGGAAAATTAAACATTGGGATTTTAATTAAATTAAACATAACATTGGGAAATTTAAATTACATAACATTGGACTTAGGATTATTACTCCTTTTTTAAGACTTAACAAAACACTTGGGATTTGGGAAATTCTTTAAAAAAATTTTAAACAACCCTTGGACTTTAAAAACACTTAGGTTTTAGGACTTTTTAAAAACTTGGACTTAGGATTTAAAATTTTAAAAAATTTTGGATTTTTAACTTAGGAAAAAAAATTTTGGATTAGGTTTTTATTAAAACTTTTAAAATCTTGGGAAATTTACATAACAACTTAAATTTAGGACTTATTACAAAACACTTAGGGGGAAAATTAAAAGGATTTTAAACAAAAAACATTTGGGGGCCCCTTAACTTTAAAACTTTTGGATTAGGAAAAACATTTTAAAATTAGGATTTAAAATTAATTAAACTTGGGACTAGGATTTATTACATAACACTTGGGACTTAACATTAAAATTTGGGACTTAGGTTTTTTTAAACAAAAAACCTTTGGACTTGGGAATTATTACATAAACTTAGGCTTATTACATAAAAACTTTTTAACATAAAAACTTGGGAAACTTGGGGACTTATTACTAACACTTGGGGGCTTATTACTAACACTTAGGACTTAGGACTTACTACTTTACACTTAGGATTTAGGATTTAGGACATAACACTTGGACTTGGGGGACTTAGGACATCACCTAGGGCGTAGGCTTTTTCATAACATTTTAAACTTAGGAGTTGGACAAACACTTAGGACTTAGGACTTATAACATCCCACTAGGACTTAGGACATAACACTTAGGACTTATGACTTACAACTTTTTTACAAAACACTTAGGACTTATACATAACATTGGGGAATTAGACTTATTAATAGCACTTTGGACTACGACTTATTACAAACACTTAGGACTTAGTACTTATTACAAAGGGACTTAGACTTAAGACTTAGGAAAAAACACTTGGACTTAGGGAACTTATTAATAAACACTCAGGTTAGGACTTAGGAGATACACTTCTGCGATTAGGCTTATTAATAAACACTTATGATTTGGACTTATTCCCAAAACATTTGGGAAATTAGGACTTATTACTTACCTTAGGACTTGGGGATTATTACATAACACTTAGGACTTATTCCCTTTACTTAGGACTTAGGCTTATTACATAACACTTGGGAAATTATTACATAACCTTAGGACTTTTGACTTATTAAATAACACTTGGACTTAGGACTTATTAAATAACACTTAGGACTTATTACTTGGACTTTACATAACACTCAGGACTTGGACTTGGGAAAATACCTTGGACTTAGGACTTATTACATAAACTATAAACTTGGGGACTTATTACTTGACCTTAGACTTAGGCTTAGGACTTGTTACTTTAACACTTAGGATTAGGACTTATTACATAAAAAATTAGGATTTAAATTACATAACACTTATGACTTAGGACTTAGACTTTTTTCATAACACTTAGGACTTAGTACTTATTAATAACTTAAAGGACTTAAACTTAGGATATCCCAATTAGGCCCTTAGAATTATTACATAACAATTGGGGATTTAAAAAGGACTTAACAAAAAAACATTAAATTAGGACTTTTTACAAAAACCTTGGATTGGGATTATTACTACACTTTGGACTTGGGACTTATTTTAAAATAACACTTAAAGGGATTAGCTTTTTTGGATTAGGACTTATTAAAATTAACATTTGGGACTTAGGACTTATTAAAAAACCTTTTGGACTTTTTTACTTAACACTTAGGATTAGGACATTAACATTGACTTAGGATTTTAAATAAACTTTTGGACTTTTTAAAATAACACTTGGCTTAGGTTATTACAAAAACCTTTGGGATTTTTTACATAACACTTGGGATTAGAACTTAAAAAAAGGGAAACTTAGGACTTAGGATAAAAACCTAGGGGTTGGATTATTACATAACACTTGGGATTTGGGGTTATTACAACCTTGGATTTTGGACAAAAACACTTAGGACTTAGGGGACTTTTTTCATACACTTAGATTAAATTTTTACATAACACTTGGACTTAGGGATTTAAACATTTGGACTTAGGGATTTATTACATAACACAAAAGGGACTTAGGATTATTAAATACATTGGACTTAGGACTTTTTACATAACATTAGGATTGGGGGATTATTACAAAACATAGGACTTTTAAACTAAATTTTCTTAGGACTTATTACAAAACCCAAACTTGGGGATTATTAAAACACTTAGGACTTAGGACTTATAAAAAACACTTAGGATTAGGATTAAATAACACTTGGGGAATTTTACAAAAACCTTAGGATTAACAAAACCTTAGGATTTAACAAAACACTTAGGTTAGGATTTAACAAACCATTAAAAAATTGGGAAAATTAAATAACACTTAGGATTAAATTACATAAATTTTGGATTAGGACATAAAACACTTAGGACTTGGGGATTTAACATAAACTTAGGATTATTAAATAACACTTAAAAATTAGGAATTTAAAAAAACCTTGGGACTTAGGACTTTTTACAAAAACAAACTTAGGACTTTGGGATTATGATTAGGACTTATTACTTAAACTTAGGAAACAAACACTTAGGACTTAGGACTTATTACATACATTGGACTTAGGGACTTATACATAACACTTAGGATTATTACTAACTAATTAAAAACTTGGACTAACACTTAGGATTAGGACTTAACATAACACTTAGGACAGGACTTTTTTAAAAAACTTTTTTCAAAAATTTTGGTTAGGACTAACTTTTAGGACTTTTTAAAAAAACCTTACAACTTTTTACCATTTAAAAGGGGATTAGGACATAACACTTAGGACTTAGGACTTACACTTAACATTACACTTAGGACTTAATTTAAAATAACACTTAGGACTTAAAAACAAATTTAAATTTAAACACTTTGGACTTAGGACTTTTACATAACACTTAGGATTAGGACTTATTACAAAACATTTAGGACTTTTTACAAAAACACTTAGGACTTGGGAATTTTTACAAAACCATTGGGCTTAACTTTGGGAAATTTTTAAAACATTGGGATTTAGGACTTTTTAAACACACTTGGATTTTGGATTATTCTTTAAAACACTTAGGACTTTTAAAATAACTTAAATTTTAAGGATTAGGTTTAAACTTAACTTAGGATTTAAATTACAAAACCCACTTAGGATTTATGATTTAAAATTAACTTAACTTAGGACTTTTTACAAAAACACTTGGGATTTAAAGGAAAATTTTTTTGAAAATTTTGGCCCTTAGGATTTATTACAAACACTTAGGACTTGGGGACTTTTTTCAAAACACTTGGGACTTATTACAAAAACACTTAGGACTTATTACATAACACGGGGTTTTTGGGAAATTATTAAATAGCACTTTGGACGGGGGAAAATTATTAAATAAAATTTAGGACTTGGTATTTAAAAAAAATTTGGCGGGGGAAAATTAAGACTTATTTTTATAAACATTGGGAAAAGGGGGAAAATTTAAATTAAAAAACTTGGGGGGGACTAGGACTTATTAAATAACACGGGGGACTTAGGACATACACTTGGGGGGGGGGGGGGTTCTTAGGCTTTTTACAAAACCCTTTTTGGGGATTTGGTTTAAAATTAAAAAAACACTTAGGATTTAGTACTTATTCCCATGGGTTTTTGGGGAACTTTTTAAATAACCTTGGAACTTAGGACTTATTACGTAACACTTTGGACTTGGGCTTATTACATTATTTTTGGGGAATTAAAAAATTTATTACATAAAAACTTGGGACTTCCCCCTTATTAAAAAACCCCACTTAGGACTTAGGACTTATTAAATAACCTTAGGGACGTATTACAAAAACACTTGGGATTTAGGATTTTTTAAAATTTTAACACTTGGGGACTTAGGACTTATTACATAACACTCAGGATTAGGACTTAGGACCCCCCTTTTTTTGGACTTGGGGATTTTTTATTTAAAAATTTTGGGGGACTTGGATTTTTAAAACATAACCTTAGGATTAGGCCCCCTAGGACTTATTACATAAAATTTTGGACTTAGGACTTATTACATAACACTTGGGATTTTTTAAAACAAAAAAAACCTTGGGAAAATTAAAAGGTTTTTTTTAAAACATAGCATTAGGATTTTTTAAAACATAACACTTAGGACTTATTACAAAAATTTTTTGGATTAGGACTTTTTTACGGGGGATTTGGACTTGGATTTTTTTACATAACACTTGGGGAACTTAGTATTATTATTTGGGACGGGGGTTTAAGACTTGGAAAAAAACCCACTTGGGTTTTTAAAAGGACTTTTTACATAACAGGGGGGATGGATTTTACATAAATTTTTAAGGGACTTAGGACAAAACTTAGGACTTAGGACTTAGGATTTTTTAAAAAAAAAACACTTATGACTTGGGTTTTTATTACAAAACCCTTTTTGGATTATTTTTTTTTTAAATTTTTGGACTTAGGTTTATTACATAACATTAGAATTAGGCCCTTATTAGGGGGGGATGAGCTGGTCTACTCAAAAAGGGAAAACTCGGTTACTGGGGCGTTTTTTAAAAGGGGACTGGGGGGGAAAAGGGGGGAAAAGGGGCCCCCTTTTGGGGTTTTTTTTTTCGCTCAGTAACGAGCCCAAAAAAAAAGGTTAATGGCAATCTAGTTTTGTCATAGTTTCCTTTTCTCATCGCTAGACTCGTAGCTCGCTTTTCACGGGGGCCTATATAGCTTGAACCCCCCCAAAACAGCCCCGGTCTAAAGCGAGTTACGCCCCCGGGGAATCCTACCCTTCGGCCCCCCCGGGGATTCCGCCCCCTGTATTTTTTCTATTCGGGAAAAGGGGGAATCCAGAATCTTTTTTTTTTACTAGTAAAAAAATTTGCGTGGGGGGTCAAAAATTTTTGGGGAAAAAGACCCCCAATCATAGTCAGTGGGGGCCCCAATTTTGGCTTTTTTGGGGGTTGTGTCAGGACAAAAAAATTTGGCTGCTGTCCATCGGGGAATCCCGGGGGCATCGGGGGCCCGGCAAGGCAGTTTATAATTTTTTGCCCCGCCATTTTGGGAAACATTGCTGAGAAGGGGCCCGGGGGCGGGGGGGTTTTTGGGGAGCAGTTTGGGGGGGACAGTTGGGGGGGGTTTTGGGAGTAAACATAAAACCCCAAAAATTTTTCTTTTCAGAATAACAGGACCCCAGTGGGGGAAAAAAGGGGATTCCTCCCCCCAAAAAACCCCAAAAATTTTTCCCCTTTTCCCCAGAATTTCCCAGGCCGGGGATCCCTTTTACGGACTGTAAGGGGGGGAGATAGGGCACCCTTACAGGGGAATCCAGCATTTTTCCAAAAATAGTTAGTTAACCCAGCTTTCCCCCCAGAGTTTTTTTCCCCTTTAGCTTTTTTTTTTTTTTTGGAATAGCCCCCCCAAAAAATAATTTTGGTGTTTTTTTTCCCCAAAAAAAATTTCCCCTGTGCCAAGGTGCTTTTGCTGGGGGGGTTTTTCCCCCCCTTTTAAGCTCCCCGGGTTTTTTTTGGGGAAAAATTTGGGAAAAAAGCCAGCACCGCAGCCTAAGTGTGCCTGGTTCTGCTTTTTTTAAAAAATTTTTCCCTGTGCCAGTGGTGCTGTACGGTTTCCTGCCTGCAGCTCGCCTGGTACTTGTAAACTTGCACGGCCGCCCCCCCCCCCCTTTTAAGTGTGCCTGGTTCTGCGAAAAAAAACAATTTTTTCCTGTGCCGGGGTTTTTTAGCTGTAGGGGTTTTCCGCCTGCAGTTCGCCCGGGTATTTTGTAAACTTGCAGGGGGGGCCCCCACCGCGGGCCTAAGTGTCCCGGGGTTTGGTACAAAATTTTTTTTTTTCCCCTTGGAAAAATTTTTGCTTTGCTGGGGGGTTCCCCCTGCCGGCAGCCCCCCGGGGGAAAAATTGTAAACTTTCGCAGAAAGCACCGCAGCCTAAGTCCCCCGGGTTGGGGGTTTTACAAAAAAAATTTTTTTCCCTTTGTGCCAGTGGAAAGCTGTACGGTGTCCTGCCTGCAGTCGCACGGTATTGTAAACTTGCACGCAGCCAGCACCGCCAGAAAAAAGGGGGTTGGGGGGGGGTTTTCCCCCCGGTTCCTTAAAAACAATTTTTCCTGTGCCGGGGGCGTAGCTGTAGGGGTTTGTCCTGCCTTGCAGTTCGCACGGGAAACTTTTTAAAAACTTGCACCCAGCCGCACCGCGGGCCTAATTCCCCCTGGTTCTTTTTTACAAAAAAATTTTTTTTCCCCGGGGGCCAGTGCGTAGTTTTTGGGGGGTGCCCCTTTTTTGCGCAGCATTTTTACTTTGTAAACTTGCAGCAGCCAGCACCGCCAGTAAGGGGGGGGTTCTGCGTACAAAATTTTTTTTTTTCCCCTCCCCCAGTGCGTAGTGTTCGGCCCCCTGCCTGCAGTCCCTAGGTACTTGAAAAATTGCACCCACCCAAAAACCGCCCCCCTAAGTGTCCCTGGTTCTGCGTCCCAAAACTTTTTTTCCTGTGCCAGTGCGAAAGCGGTCGGTGTTGCCTGTTTTTGGCCGGTATTGTAAACTTGCACCCCCCCCGCCCCCCCCCCCTTAAGTGGCCGGGTTTTGGGTTTTACTAAACAATTTTTCCTGTGCCAGGGGCGAAAGCTGGGGGGTTTTGTCCTGCCGGGGGGGGTCCCCCCCGGGTTTTATTTAAAAAACCCCTTGGCACGCAGCCAGCACCCCCCCCCAAAAAGTGTGCCTGGTTTCTGCTTATAAACAATTTTTTCCTCCCCCAGGGGCGTTTTTTCCCCCGGGGCCCCCTGCCGCAGTCCCCCCCACGGTTTTTTTAAAACTTGCCCCCCCCCAGCACCGCCCCCTAAGTGTGGGGGGTTTCCCCCGTACTAAACAATTTTTTCCTCCCCCAGTGCGTAGCTGGGGGGTTTTTCCCTTGATGCGCTCCGAACGGTATTTAAAAATTTTTGCACCCCCCCCGCACCGCACCCTAAGTGTGGGGGGTTTTTCTGCGAAAAAAAACCCCAATTTTTTTCCCCTGTGCCGGGGGCGAAAGCTTTTCGGTGTCCTCCCTGCAGCCCAGCCGGTACTTGTAAACTTGAACCCCCCCCAGAACCCCCAGCCTAAGTGTGGGGTTCTCGTACAAAAAATTTTTTTCCCCTGTGCCAGTGCGTTGCTGTAGGGTTTCCTCCCTGCAGTCGCCCGGTACTTGAAACTTGCACCCCCCCCCAGCCCCGAAGCCTAAGGGGGGCCCTTTTTTTTTGCGTACTAAAAAATTTTTTTTCCCTTTTTCCCGTGCGAAAGTTTTTGGGGGGTTGTCCTGTTGCAGCTCGCCCCGGTATTTAAAAAAACTTGCAAAAAAGCCCACCCCCCGCACCCTAAGGGGGGCCGGGTTCTGCTTACTAAACAATTTTTTCCGGGTGCCAGTGCTTTGCTGCCCCCCGGGTGTCCTGCTGAGCTCGCCAGGTATTTAAAAAAATTTTCCCAGCACCCAGCACCGAAGCCAAAAGGTCCCCCCGGTTCTGGTTTTTTTAAAAAAATTTTTTCGTGCCAGTCCCTTTGTTTTTGGGTTTCCTGCCTGAATCGCGGTACTTGTAAAAACTTGAAGCCCCCCGCACCGCAGCCTAAGTGGGGGGCAGGGTTTTGCTTTTCAAAAAAATTTTTTTTCCCGTCCCCTTTTTGGTTTTTTTTGTAGGGGGGTTTTCCTGCCAAAAAGCTCGCCCCGGGTACTTGAAAAACTTGCAAAAAAGCCAGCACCGCAGAAAAAGGGGTCCCCCGGGTTTGCTTACAAAAAAAATTTTTTTTTCCCTGTCCCTGTTCGTAGCTGTACGGTTTGTTCCCTGCTGCAGTTTCCCCCCGGGTTTTTTTGGGGAAACTTCCCGGGCCCCAAGCACCCCCAGAAAAAGTGTCCCTGGTTCTGGTCCCTAAAAAATTTTTTTTTCTGTCCCAGTGTTTTTGCTTTTCGGTGTCCTGCCTGCAGTTTAAAAACCCGGTACTTGAAAACTTGCACGCACCCCAGACCGCACCCCTTTTTTGTGCCGGGTTTCCCCCCCGTACTAAACAATTTTTCCTCCCCCAGTGCGTACCCTGTCGGTGTCCTGCCTCCCCAGCTAGCCCGGTACTTGTAAACTTTGCACGCAGCCAGCACCGCACCCTAAGTGTGCCTGGTTCTGCGAAAAAAAACCCCAAATTTTTTTTCCCTTTCCCCCCGGGTGGTGGGGTTGGGGGGCCCTGCCGGCACCCTGCCAGGGTACTTGTAAACTTGCCCGCAGCCAGCACCGCAGCCTAAGTGTGGGGGTTCTGGTAAAAAAAACAATTTTTTCCTGTGCCAGGGGCCGTAGCTCCCCCGGTTTTCCTGCCTGCTAGCCGGGTACCTTCCATCTCTCAAAAAATATTTTCCCCCTCTATTTTTAAAAACCTTTAAAAAGGAAAAATAGTACCTGCTATTTTTTTTACAACCCCCCAAAGAAATTACAAAAGTAAAAAAAAAAACCCAAACCCCAAAAAAAAAAGTCTTGCTAAGGGACGGGGACGAGGTACAGGCTTTGGGGGAGTCGTGGCCAATTTTCCCCCCAGTTCGGGGGGGACAGACGGGGGTTGTTTCGATGCCCCCCTTTTTTAACTTTCCCCGTCGGGAAAAATTTTAAAGAGTTTGGGGCCGGGAAAACAAAAAGCATCTAACGTCTTGGCTGGCAAAAAAAGCCCTCAAAAAAAAAGGTTCTTCCCCGCATCAAGGTTCTTTGAGAATTTTTTATCTACTGTTGGTTTTACCTTTTCGGGGGGCATCAAATTTCCCCAAAAACCCCTTTTTACATTTTTCCCCAGCCCCAAAAGCAGCCCCATAAAAATTTTGACACAGACAGGGGGCACTCAGTAAATTTTTTTTTGGGAATATAACCCCTTTTCTTTAACCCCGGGTTTTCCAGACCCCTAGTAAAATGAGATACTTGATGAAAAAATTGCCCCCTATGGACAATTTTTTTGAGACCCCCCGGGGCCCCCCGGGGAAAAAGTCTTTCAGCAAAGTTTTTAAAAAGTCTCAGGAGTTGGAGGATGTGATGATGAGGAAAAATGAACACTTGTCATCTGGGGGAAAAAACTTTTTGTTATCGGGAAAAATTTTAAAAAAGGGGGAAAAGGGGGTTGATGATGAGACAATGATCCCACTGGAATGTTGCGATGCAGAGCCGCAGAGCAGCCGGAGGAAAAAATTTTTGTTTTGTCCCCCCAAAAAAGGAAAAAAAAACCCGGACTCTCCCCCAGAAAAAAAAGGGGTTTTCTCCCGGGGGTTTCCCCAAAAATTTGTGTCCACTGGGGTTTCAAATTTAAAAATTGTTGGAAAAAATTTTTCTCAAAGGGGGGCCCCTAGAAACCCCCTCAGGGAGTATTTTTAAAGCCTAGAGGTCGGGTCCCCCCATGTGTGGAAATTTTTTAAAGATGGGCCTTTCCAAGAAAATGTGGCCCCCCCTTTTTCCTTTCTGCCATGCAAGGTAAAGGCAAGAGGCCCCAAAAAAAAAGGGAAAAGGGAGCACCAGAAGTAGGGGAAGCACAGGGTGGCACCCCCCCTATTCGGGGGTTTTCAAAAGTGCACCCTTTCCCCCAAAAAACAGTGTCATCTGACCCAAAGACTGCGACAAAAAATCAGTTTTTTCCCGTAAAATTCAAGTTGTTGAAAAAAGGGGGGCCCCCCAAGTTCTTATGTACTCATCACCCCCCGCGGTTGAAGAGGACTGAACCCGAGGTGAGACAGTGTCGGTCAGAAAACCACGTTACAGTTTTCAGTGACCCCGCTGTACAAAAAGGAAGCAAAAAAACCCACTTTTCCCCCCCCAAAATTACCCAAAAAAAAATAAATGCCCAGATAGCTAATTTTTTTTAAAAGCAGTCGGATGCCCCCTTTGGGGGGTTGGGGGGGTACAGATTTTTTTCCTTTGTTTTTTTGGGGCTTTTTAAAAATTACCAGCTAGGGGGTTTCCCCAAGCCCCCCCTTACTTTTCACGTTGTGCCGCCCCCGGTTAATAAAGATGTCTTTAAAAAACCCCTCAAAGGCCCCCTTTTCCCCAAAACGTTTTAAAAACCCCGGGAAAGTAAACCCTTTTTTTTACGGACCGTGGAAAGCATTTCGGGGGGGGGCCGGGGTTACTTCTGGGCTCACCGGCCGGAAAATTTGGGAAGTTGGGGAGGTGTGCCAAACGAATTTTTAGTGTTAAAAATAAAAAATCCTTCCCACGCCACGGAAAACCCCCCCAAAAAACCCTCATTCAGGGTCTCTTTTTTCTTTCCTATACCCCCACTACCCCATTTCCCCGCTTCCCCTCCAAAATCCCCCAATTGCCCTAAATCAAAAATTTTGGGGGAGGTTTGCTGAAAGTGCTTCGCAAGACCCCAAAAGGGGGCCCCTTGTAAAAGTGATTGTTTAGGTCAAAAAACCCCCACACTGCAGTAGAGTGTTGAAAGGTAAAAAGGGGAAAACCAGAAGATGAGGGGAAAAACCCCCCCCCCAAAAACTGAGAGGGTTTTTCTTCTGGTGAGGACAATGGTCTTTTCCCTTTTGGCTGCATAAAGTCGGAAACCTTGTGAATTTTCCTTGCATGGCTCACGTGCTAAAACTGGAAAAGGGGGAAAAAATTTTCCCCGCTACAAAAACCCAGGTATGGCCCTTTTCTGGAGGGGGTTGCGTCGACTTTGTGAACTTTTGGGCTTTTTGTAAAACCCGGGGTTTGGGAAAAAAAATTTCTTGCTTAAAAGAAATTTTTAATTTCCCCAAAAACCCCAGACTCTTTGTGACATCCCCACCCCCAGGGAAATTTTAATTCCATATGTTATCGAGGATCAAATGAGCAGCAAAAAGGGGGAATACCCCGGTTTTTTCCCGTTGCAAAATCCCGGGGAGCCGGCAGCAGCCACGAAATATTAGTACAATGGGGGTGGGGGGGGGGGGGTGGGATCGCTAAACACATTGGGGTTTTTTGAAAAATTTTTTACTCTGCAAAAAACGGGTTTTAGCGGGGTGATCAGTCCATCATCGTGTCATAAAACCCATGTGTGCCCCCCCTAAAAAGGGGTCCCTCTTTTTTAAACAAAAAAATTTAACTTTTAAAAAGCCCAGCAGAGGGGGGGGGAGCCAGTTTTAAAAAACCCGCGCAGAAAACCCACCCGCAAAACCAGTAGGGCCCCGGCAAAAATGGCTCCTGAGGGGGGAAAAAAGGGAAAACAAAAAGGATAAAAGGGATTATTTTTTGTTGGTCCGATGTCAACCAAAAGGTACTCAAAAAACCCCCCCCTTTTTGTCTGCCCCCAGGGGTTTTGGCCCCGGGGGGAGGAGGGGGGGAAAAAAGGGCCCCTTTTCGGATTCAATGGGTATTAAAAATCGTTTGGGGAAAAACTAAAAAACATGATCTATGCAGCTTAGGAACATGGCTGACTTATGTTGACTTGTTGCAAAAGGGGCCCACGAGTGTTTAAACCCCTATTGACAACACCTTACGGGTTTGGGGGCCCCCTTTTTTTGGCCCCCCTTTTATAAAGAAAAAAATTTACCTCACTGCTGTTTCGTCACCACGTGGCTTGACAATTGGGGTATTTCAAAGGGTTCTTGGGGGAAAAAAATGCTTTGAATTTCACCGCCCCAAAAAAACTTTCCCAGGGTTTTTCCAACTCTGTGCAACAGCCCCTTTGGTGGGGCAAAATTCACCCCCCCCTGCCCAAAAAGGGTGCGGGGGAAATTTCCGCAAAGGGGGAAAATTTTTTAAAAAACCCCTGAACCGCAGCCCCAAAATTTTTGCTCCAGTAACCATCTCTCGGAGACAAAAAAATTTTCCAAATTGGTACAAGAATAAAACGTGACAGTACCTGCTTTTTGGGAAAGATGCCGCGTCCCCCCCCCCTTTTTAAATTTTTGGGGCTCCCAAATCCAAACTTGGACAGAGTTTTTCCTTTGGGTTTTCCCTTTGGGGGGGGTTGGGTTTTTCCCCCGCAGTAGTGTGAAATCAGAGCGGGTTTTAAAGTCCCGCTGGGGGTTTCAAAAATGATTAGGGGGGAAAACCTTTTTAAAACCCCCGGGGAAAAATTTGCAGACAGGTTTTAATCTAATTAAGTTTAAGGGGGAAAAATGGATTTAAAAGACTTCTTGGCCTAAAAAAGGCGAAAGTTCAGAGCTGAAGGCCTTTTTTAAACATCAATTTTAAAAAATTTTAATTTTTTTTGTTTTTATTTGGGGGTTTTTTGGTACAACCCGTATGTAAAAACCCCCAGTAACGTTTATTTTTAACCATGTTCCAAAAACCCCTGTTAATGATTTTTGTTCTTTTTAAAAACCCAAATCACCCCCTTTTAATTTTGGTTTCTTTAATTTTTCACAACCCCTTTTTCCCCCAAAAAATTTTCAAACTTTATTTTCTGCCCCCCAAAATTTTTTAAAAAACCCCCTTGGGGAAAAAATTTTTTGGGGCCCCCACCCAGGCAAAAAAGTTTTTTTTTTGGGGCCCTTAGGTTTTTTTATACCCAAAATGCAAAACACCCCCGGGGGCAAATTTTTTGGGGGGCCCCCCAGGTAAAAATTTTTAAAAATTTGGCCCCCTTAAAAGGCTGCATTTAAAACCCAAAAAGCAAAACAGCCCCGGGTTTTTTAAATTTTTTGGGGCCCCCCCAGGAAAAACAAGTTTTGGGGGCCCCCTTTAGGCCTGATTTACACCAAAATGCCAAAGGGCCCCCTTGGGGGCTAATTTTTGGGGGCCCCCCATTTTTACAAGTTTATGGGGGCCCCCTTGGGGCTGTTTTTTTTAAAATAAAAAATCCCAAAAAAACCCCCTTGGGGGTTTAATTTTTGGAGCCCCCGGGGGGTTTAAAAAAGGGGTTTACCCCCCCCCCTTTTGGGGCCTGCATTTACAAAAAAAGGAAAAACCCCCCCCCCTTTGGGGAAAAATTTTTTTGGAGCCCCAGGTAAAAAGCTTTTGGGGGCCCCCTTAAAGGCTGCTTTTTTCCCCAAAAACCCCCAAAACCCCCCCTTTGGGTTTTTTTGGGGGGCCCACCCAGGAAACCCCAAGTTTTGGGGGCCCCCGGGGGCCCCCTGCATTTACAAAAAAAAATGCCAAACACCCCTTTGGGGTTTAAATTTTTTGGGCCACCCGGGAAAAACAAGTTTATCATGGCCCGGGGCCCCTTTTTTTTAAACCCCCCAAAAACCCCCAAAAAAGGGGCCCTTTGGGGGAAAATTTTTTGGGAACCCCCCCGGGGCTAACAAGTTTATGGGGGCCCCTTTGGCCTGCATTTAAAAAAAAAAAAAAAAAACCCCCCCCCTTTTGGGGCAAATTTTTTGGGAAAAAAACCGGGGGGCTAACAAGCTTATCAGGGCCCTTAGGCCTGCATTTACACTAAAAACCCCCAAAAAACCCCCCCCTTTTGGGGCCTTATTTTGGACCCCCCCAGGCAAAGAAGGTTATGGGGGCCCCGGGGTAGGCATGCTTTTTCCCCCCAAAATTTTTCCCAAAAGACCCCCTTGGGAAAATTTTTTTGGGGGAAAACCCCCCAAAAACCTGCTTCGAATATTTTTGCTTCTCCGTTGTCTCAAGAAAAAAAAAGGGGAATATAGGGGGGGCCCCACCCCCCCTCTTCTATAAAAAAAAAGAGTTGTCAAGCCAAAATTGGGAAATTTTTTTTTGGGGGGAAACCGAAAAAGGAAGCTTATCATGGCCATTTGGCCTGAATTTATATAAAAACCCCCAAAACCCCCCCTTTGGGAAAAAAATTTTTTGGAGCCCCCCAGGTTTAACAAGCTTTATCAGGGGGGCGGTAGGCCTGTTTTTTCCCCCCAAAATTTTTCCAAAAAAACCCCCCTTGGGGGGAAAAATTTTGTTTGGGGAAAAAACAAGCCTATGCCGCATCGAAGATTTTTTTTTGTATTTTTTTTTCCCCTGCTGTAGGGGGGGAAAAAGGGCCCCACTGTACGTTTAGGAGTAACGAATAGCGTTGTGTGTTGCAATTTGAGGGTCCACCCTTCTTTTTGGTTTTTCCCCGGGGGTTTTTTTGACTTTACGGATTTTTTTTAAAAAAAACCCCCCCCCCAAAACCACAGGCACTATTTCTTTTTTAAAAAAATTTTTGGGTATGTGCTTTAATGATTTTACAGAAAAAAACCCAAAGGGCCCCCCTTCATCCCCCAAAATGCAGGCCGAAAATACTTGCTGGGGGATGTTTTTTTAAAAGGCCCCAACCCACAAAAAAACCTACACTTCCTTTCCCTAAAAAAAAGACAGACACAAAGCATTTGTTTTGAAACCTGTTTTTATTAGCCTTAATGGCAAAGGAGTCTTTTTTTTTTTTTTTTTTTTGTTTCAAAAAACAACAAAAAAAAAAGGGAAAAAAAATTAAAAAAAAATAAACATGTAAAAATTTTTAAAAAAATGAAAATATTTAGTTTAAAAAAAAAAACCCCACTTTTGGGGGGTTTTTTGGGGGAACATTTTTGGGGGGGTTTGCCTCTACCCCGCCACCATAAAACCCCGGTCATGGAGGATGTCCGGGGCCCCCCCTGGTAGACCCCCCCCCTTTGTTCCCAAAAACCCTTTTGGGGTTTTTGGGGGTTCCCCGGGGCCCCGGGGCTTAAAAAAAGGCTTTGGGGGGGGGGGTCGTTTTTGGGGTTTGGGCCGGGAAAAGGGGTTTTGGGACGGCCTCGGGGTTTTCCCCCAAATTTTGCTGTCCCGCCGGGGGGGGGTCCCGCCCCAAAATTTGCACCAGATTGCTGCCACCCCCCCAAATATGAAAAGACCTGGGGGGAGGGTGGTTTGGAGGGCGACATGCTTTTGTTTTACAATTGTATTGCTGACCATCCCCCCAGTCGTCTCTCGAATGGGTTTCACCCGGGGAAGGGGTAGGAGATGCGGGCAAAGTCAGAATTATTTTTGTGCTGATTTTCTGGCCCTGCAAAAACCTCCTCTGGGGGGGGGGGGGACCCCCCCCAAAAAGGGGGGTTGGTGCGGGGGGCGGCGGGGGGGGGGGGGTTTTGTTGGTGCGGTGGCGGCGGTGGGGGTTTTTGGGGTTCTGGTGGGGGGGGGGGTGGTGGTTTTGTTGTGCTGGGGGGGGGGGGTTTGCTGGTGGTGCGGTGTTGCTGGCGGCGGGGGGGGTTTTGTTGCTGCTGTGGGTGGCGGCGGGGGGGGTGGTGCTGGTCCCTGGTGGCGGCGGGTGGGGGGGGTTTTTGGGTTTTGGGGGGGGGGTGGCGGGGGGGGGGGGGGTTGGCCCCCCGGCCGTGGTGGGGTTTTGGTGGGTTTTTCCCCCCGGCCTTTTTTTGGCGGGGGGGTTCACAGCACGCCGCCCTCTGTAGAAAGTTTTTTTTGTGGGAAAAAAAAAAAAAAAATTTGGTAAATTTTTTTTAAAAATTTTTGGAAACAAAAAACGGGGGTTTTAAAATTTTTTTTTGCTCGTTTTTAGACTTTTGTGTATTGTTTTTTTTTTAAATCAGATATTTGTTTTTTTTAAAAGGAAAGAATAAAAAACTTACAAAAAAAAAGGGGAAAATACGTGATTTTTTTTTTTTTTAATTTCCCAAAAATTTAAAAAATTTTAATTTTTTCCCCCCCTTTTTTTAACCCCCCAAAACCCCCCCCCCCATCCCATCAAATTTTTTGGACGTTTTTTCCCCAAAATGGTTCACAAAAAAAAAAGGGGCCCCCTAAATTTCACTTTTTATTGAACTTAATTCACAAAAACTTTTAGCTTATCTAATTTTTTTTAAAGGGGGGGGGGAAGGGGGGGTTAAAAAGGTTTTAAAAAATTTTATATTACTATATAATCTATTTATATAATCGGGAGTTGAAATTCCGGCACTGTAGAAAAAATTCCCAAAACCCCCCTTTGGGCACTGCGGGGGAAGAGGGGTATGCCCCTTGGGCCCCCCGCAGGCGTTTAACTCACACACCCTTTTTATGGGTTTTTTTTTACGGCCTCCCCCCCCTCCGCAAAAAAAAAAAGACCTGCCCCCTTTCACACCCCCAAAACCCCCCCCCACCATGCTAAAAATTTTTTATTCCCCCCTTTTCTGTGAACCCACAGGTCTTGGGGGATCACTATGCTGAAAGGGGGGGGGGACAACACAGCAATCAAATCAGGAGGGGGGTTTAGTGTCAGGAGAGATGACGGGGCGCCCCCGGGGGCCCGTAAAAACTGCAGAGGTAAAGGGGGGGCCCGTGTGTGGGGGAAAACGGGGGGGCCGGGGGGGGGGGAAAATCCCCGGGGCACTTTTTCTGATCCGGGGGATGGGGGGTTTTCCCCGCTAAAAACGTATCTGACGTTGGAGCCGCGCCCCAACACCCCCCACACCCGCCCTTCCCAAAACCCCAACCCCCCACCTCTCATAACCCCCTGCAGAACCCCCCCCCAGGGGGGTTTTTTTTTAAAAACCCCTTTTCCATATGTCATTTAGCTGCGGCCCCCCTATTTTTAAAAAAGGGGTTTAAATGATAGCAGTAATGGATCTTTTTGGGTTTTTTTTCCCCCTAGCACGCCCCAACACTGTAGACCATCTAAAAACCCCCTTTTTTAAAAAAATATATACTCTGCTCCCCAAAGGGGGCCCCCCCTGTATACTCTGCTCCCCCCGGCCCCCCCTGTATACTCTGTCCCCCCGGGGCCCCCCCGTATACTCTGTTCCCACAGACCCCCCCTGATACTTGTACCCACAGCCCCCCCCTGTATACTCTGCTCCCCCCAAAAAACCCTATTTTATCCCCCTTTCAAAACCCCGCCCCCCCTTTTACTCTGCTCCCCAAAAGGGGGCCCCCGTGTTTTCTCTCCCCACCCACAGAGCCCCCTGTTACTCTGTCCCAAAAGCCCCCCCCGTTTTTCTTGCTACCCACAAAAACCCGCCTGTTTTTCTTTTGTTCCCCCCGGGGGCCGTCTTTATACTTTTGTCCCTGGGGGGGGCCCGTGTATCTTGTTTTCCCACAGACCCCCTTTTTTTAAAAAATTTTTTGCAAACCCCCAGACCCGGGCCCGTTTTACTCTGCTCCCCCCAGACCCCCCTGTTTACTCTGTTTCCCACGACCCGCCTTTTAAAAACTTTGCTACCCCCAGACCCGGGGTTTATACTTGCTACCCACAGACCCCCCTTTTTTAACTCTGCTACCCACAGGCCGTCTTTTTTTCTTTTGAAAAACGGGCCCCCCCTGAAAAAACTCTGCTCCCCCAGCCCCCCCTGTAAAAATTGCAAACCCCCAGACCCCCCCTTTTATACTTCCCCACCCACGGGCCCCCCCCGTATACTTGCCCCCCACGACCCCCCCCGTTTTACTTGCACCCACGGGGCCCACCTTTTAAAAATCTTTCCCCCCAGCCCCCCCTGTATACTCTGCTCCCCCAGACCCCCCTGTAAAATTGTACCCACAGACCCGCCTGTATATTCTGCTACCCACAAAAACCCCCCGTATACTTTGTTCCCCCCAAAAACCCCCCCGTTTACTCGCAACCCCAGACCCCCCCGTATATTGTCCCAAAAGAGCCGTCTTTATACTCTGTTTCCCCCGACCCCCTTTTTATACTCTGTACCCACAGACCCCCCTGTATACTCTGCTACCTCGGGACCCGCCTGTATACTTTTTGCTACCCACACCCCCCAAAATGGAAACAATGTATATATTTAAAAATAATTCTAAATGTACAAACAGTGGGGGGGGATACATACCTTGGCATGGGGCCCCCGGGGAAAAAGGAAGGGGAAAAGGGCCCGGTCAAAAAGGGGGTTTTGTGGTTGGGCAATGGAGGGCTCCCGGTTGTCTCTTAAAAAAACCCCCCGGTGGGGGTTTCTTTTGCTGGCCCGGAAGCTCTCCCCCGTTTTTTAAGATGGTAAAAACTGTAAAGGGGGATTTGAAAACCGGCTTTAGAGATGTGAAATTTTTAAAAAAAAAACAAAAGTATGTGAAAAAAAAAAACCCCAAAAAAAATTTTTTAAATTATTTTGTTTGTGTAATGTGTTTTTAAAAAAGGGAAAAGGGGGCACGACAGTTTTTTGGAAAAAACATAAAAAAGCATTACGGACTTTGGGGGTCAAGTGGCCCAATTCAAAAATGAGGCAGGACACTTTTTCAACTCATTGAGAATTGTAATAGTGGGGGGGACCAGCCCCTTTGGGCATTTGGGGGGATTTAAAAACCCAAAAACCCTTTTGGGCCCAAAGACCCCGGAGGATAAGACTTTTAAAATCTTTGGGGAATGTTGTGACCCCTTTAAATTTTAGGAAAAATTATGCGGTGGAGCATGAAAACCCCCATTCAGGGTCCGGGATTCCCTGTAGGGGGGGCCCTGTATTCCCATGCTGGGGGCCCTGTAAACCCACTGGGCAACTGTCTACCCACTGCTGGGGGGCCTTTTTATACCCCCTGCTGGGGGGGGCCTGTAACCCCCCTGGGGGGCCCGGGGATACAGGGACTGAATGGACCCTCCCCTTTTGGGGGCGAAACCCCCCCCTAAAATGGCCGCCCCCCAAGGGGGGGGGGCGGGGGGTGGGGGGGTTTGGGGGATGCTGGGGGGGCCCCCCTAAAAGTAAAACCCCAGCCCCCCCTTTTTTCCCCTTTTGGGTCGCTCCCAGCCGCAGCCTGGCCCCCCCAAAAGCCCCCTTTTTTAAAGTCGCAGCCCCACCCCAAATTTTAAAGACGCCCACCCCCCGGGCAAAAGGGGCCCCGGGGTAAAAGACGTCATCGCCGGGGCCCCGGAAAATTTTTCCCTTTCCCCCTTTTCTGCTTCAGGGACATGGGGGGTTATTCATGCCCCCGCCAGCGCATGCCCGTGGCCCTGGGCCATTTTCCCCCCCCCCCCTTTTTAAAAGCCCAAAAATGGGGGATGTATCCCCCGCGGGGGGCCCCCGTTTTTATTGCAGGGGGGGGGAAATTTCTTGTTTTGGGGGGGGTGTTTTTCCTTTTATTGCCGCTGTATACAGGAGGGGGGGGGAATATGTTTTCATATTTTTTTGGGGCAAAAAATAGGGGGGTCGGCTTATAAAAGGGGGCGGCTTTACCGAGAAATATATACAGTAATGCAAAAATATAATTTAAAATTTTTAACTCATTTAAATTTAAATTAGTTTTTCTTGTTCCTCATGGTCACTCCCCCATGGAACGCGGGGAAAAAATCCCCTTTGGGGGATCTCTCTCCAAGGCTGTTTTTAAAAAGGGTCGTACCCCCCTTTCCAGGATTGTAGGGGGCCAAGAAAAGGGACGACCCCCCAAAAGTGCAATAAGCCCCCAGCGTGTTCACCGTGGGCCCCGTCCTGTTTTCCTTTTTTTGCTCTGATGAAGGATCGTCTTGTGTGTGCCCCTGTCAGCGCGACTCGTTTCCCCGTTTCCTTAAAAAAATAGTGTGTGCGGGGAAAATTTTCCCCCCCTTTTGGGGCATCGGCTACAAGCCTTCCAAAAATAAGAGGAAAAAAACCCAAAAAAATTTGGACTCGCACACTTTCAGGGGGGAAAACCCCCCCGCGAGTTTGGGGGAAAAAGGGCATTTTTTCGCTATTACTATGGGGCCCTATTCATTTTTAAAAAATTTTGGGGGCGTGGACTCGAAAACCCAGTCCCCCGGGGGTTGGGGGCGGATTTTTTTTGGGGGCTTGCGATTCCGAGTCTTTTGGACTCGCTCATCCTTTTTTTTTTCGTAACACTTTAGGACTTAGGACTTATTACATAAACACTTTGGGGCTTAGGACTTATTAAAAAAACATTAGGGCTTAGTAAAAAATTTTTTTAGGAAATTAGGACTTTTTAAAAATTAGGGGTATAAAAAATTAGGATTAGGCTTATTACTTAAAAACCCCTTTTTACTTATTACATTAAAAACTTAGGACTTAGGACATACACTTAGGAATTATAATTAGGACCCCTTTTTTCATAAACACTTTTGTTTTTAGGACTTATTACATAAAAAACAGGGAAATTAGGACTTTGGGATACACTTTGGGGCTTATTTAAAAAAAGGACTTATTAATAACACTTTTTGACTTAGGAATTTATTAAATAACACTCGGACTTAGGGGCTTGGGGGGAATTTTTCTTTGGACTTAGGATCATTACTTAACACTTAGAATTTGGAAAAATTTTCCCCCAAAAAATTTGGAAAAAAGGAAAACCCCCGGGCTTTTACATAAAAACTTGGGACTTAGGACTTATTAAAATTTTAAACTTAGAATTAGGAGGGGTTAAAAGGGGGAAAAAATTTTTATTTGGACCCCTTTTTCCCTACCTTAGGACTTAGGACATAAAAAAAAGGATTTTAACCCCTTTGAAATTTTTAATAACACTTAGGACTTATTACATAAAACCCCTTGGAATTAGGGGTTTTTTCTTTTTCTTTTTGGGGGTTGCTTATTAATAACACTTAGGACTTATATTTTTTTCATTTTTACTTTTTTACTTAAGACTTAGGGAAAAAAAAAATTTTGGACTTAGGGCTTTTTACATAAAAAAAAATGGTTTTTTTTCACGCCGCCACAACAGGATCAAAAAAAACCCCCCACAGGCTACAAATGTAGCTTGTCGAGCCAATATCGCCCCTAAAAAAACGGCGTCTGAAGGGCGGGACGACCAGCCGGCTCAGTTTTTTCTGTTCCGTGCACTGCCCCTAAAAAATATTGGGAACATGCCCCCTTTTTGCGAGCTGTATCGGCGTGTAAAGAAGTACAGAAGGGAAAATCTGGCCCCCCGGCGATTTTTTCTGAATGTGGCTAAGGCGTACCCCCCCCGCGTGATACCCCCCCCCCTTTACCCCATCATTGGTGGAAAATGCTGCGTTACGATTGGCCCTTGCCCCCAAAAGCCCTCCATCTTGGATGAGCTGCCCCCCTTCCCGAAAATACCCCCTACGGCTTTTTGCACGATCAGGGGGAGTAAATTACGGGAAAAAAAACTTAAAGGGGAAAATCATAAATGGCCCTTTTAGTACATACTTTTTGAAAATTTTAAAACAAATGGGAAAAAGAAAAATGGGGGGGCACAGCGCACAAGTGTGTTTTTGGGGACCCCTTGGCTTTTTTTCACAGCACTGCCTTTTGAAGGTGTTCCGGGTCGGGGATTTCGCGCAGCGCGCACACGATGCACACAACCCCCTTTCCACATGGAGGAGATTCCCCCGTAGAAAGATCAGAGCCGTGTTGTACGGACGGGGACGTGGGTTGCTGAAAATTGGGGGGCCCCCAAAAATGTGTGGCCAAAAACTGCGTTTTGGCCTTCTTAAAAAAGGGGCGTCCCCCCACAGCGGCTTTTAAAGACGTCATCCCCTTGGGTTTTTATTTTCACTCTCCCTTTTCAAGGTGCCAGCCCGCCTCTCCCAAAACCCCTTTCCCCGTTTTGGGCCCCGCCGTTTCACCCGCCCCCCCAACTTGGGGGGGTGGCGGAAAAAATAAAAATCATTGATCATTGTGACCGTCGGGGGTATTGGGGCCCCCCTCACCAACCCCCACCCCAGGCTGCGCAATTTGGTGCACGTTTTTGGGGGATTCCCCCCGGGGCCCCCCCCTGCAAAAATGGGGGTTTTTAAAAAGGGCAGTTTTAAAACATCCCCAAAAAAAAAACGCCCCCCTTGAAGCACAAATGCCCCGGTCGATTTTTTGGAAAAAAACCCCCCCAGGTTTTTGGGGGGGGGGGGGTGGTGAGTAAAATTTTTTCCCCAAAAAACACACCGCCACTGTGCATGTCCCAAAAAAAAACACAAAAATTTATGGATAAAAATTTAAAAAAGGGACAGTGTGGCCTACCAATCAAAAAAAATCTTCACATTTTTTTGGGCCCCCTTTTCCAAAAAAGCCCTTAAAAATGGCTCACACCCCCCCGTTCATGCATACCAAAAAGGTGTATGCATCCAGTTTACCTGGTTGTTTTTTTAAATTTAAAAGGGGGGGGGTCACAAAACACAGATTTTGCCCAAATTAAAATTTTTTTCCCATTTCTGTTTGCAGTCCAAAAAAAAGGGGGTTTTTATGTTGGGGGTTTGGAGGGCGCCCCCAAAAAAGGAACAATGTGGGGGTGGGGGTTTTTTCCCCCCCAAAGAGATCTTTTCAAAAAATATCTTTGGGCCCCATATCCCCCGGGGGGTGGACCCCCCCCCCTTTGCCGTCAAAAAAAAATTTCCCCCCCAAACTCTTTGTAGGGAAAAAAAATTTTGTAGGCTTTATCCCCTTTTTTCGTCCCCTTTTTTTTTTAAATTTCAACTTGATGGGGGAATCCTATCAGAAAAAGGGGGGCCCCCCCCCCCCCACCCCCCGGTTTTGGGCCCCCCCCAAAGGGGAAACCCCCCCCCAAACAGCCTCAAGTGGAAAAATTGTCCCCGGGGGGGAAAACCCTTTTCCCCCCGGGGCCCCCCCAGCCGAAGGGGCCCTCAAAAACCGGACAGAGGGGGCGTGGAGGACCAGTCCGCACCCCGGAAACCCGCTGGAGGGTTTGACCAGCTGTTTTCCCCATCTGCCCGGTGCTGGAGGAAAAACATTTAACTCCCCAAAAGGAGGGCGAGGAGCAGCAAAAAGGGGAAAAAGGCGGCCCCCCGGGGAAAAATTTGCCCCTTGCCCCCCACCACTGTTACCCCTTTAACCCCCATAATGTGGCCACGGGGCCCCCCCCCCGGGGGGAAAAAACCAGCTCCCACTGTCTCCAGCTCAGTGGCGAGTCCCCCGGGGGGCCATGTCCCCCACAGTGGGGCCTTTTTGGGGGGAAGTGTGTTTGTTGCCCCCACACCCCGCAAAAATGTTGCTTCAATTTCCCCCCCGGGGCCAAACAAAAATTATGTAAAACCCCCGTAAACCATGTTGGTTTTCCCTTTTTCCAGATGGTGAAAGTGGGGGGGCTCATATGGATGGAGCTTGACCCCCCCCCCCTCCCCCCTGATGGTTTAAAAGGAATTTGGGGGAAAAGGGGGGGTGGATGGTTTTTGGGCCCTCCTGATAACCATCAGCAGTGGGGGGGGGTGTATTAAAGGGGTTTTTTTTTTTTCCCAAATTTTTGGTTTCCCCCCCCCTGAAAAGGAAAATTTTTTCCAGGCCCCCCCCGGCAAATTTTTTTGGGCCCCCCTTTACCCGGCTCACGCGTGGCCCCGAAGGGGCCCCTTTTGGGCCCCCCCGGTCAAAAAAATTTTGGGGGGTACACCCCCACCATGGTTCACACCCTGAATTTGAGGGATGCAAGTACCCCGGCCAAAACATGGCCCCAAACCCCTTTTTTCCCCTTTTTGGGGGCCCTTTAAAATTTTTTTCCCCCCTTTTTGGGTTTTTGGGCCCTTGGGCCCAAAAAAAAGGGAAAATATTTTTTTTTTTTTTTTTTTGGGCCCCCGTTGGGTCTTTTCTTAAAAATGTCCCACTTTTGGGAAACCCCCAAAAGTGTGGACTGGCTAGCCCCCATCTGGCCTAAAAACCCTATATTTTTCCCACATTGGGCCCAAAACACAAGTTTTTGGGTGGTAGCCCCAATCGGGGCCCCAACCCCCTTTTTGTCCCAATGGGCCCCTCAAAAGTGTGGACTGGCTACCCCCCTCGGGGCCCCAAAACCTTTCCCTTTTTATGATGGAAAAAGCCCCGTGCACATGTTTTGTTTACAAAAAAAAAGTTTTTTATTTTGGGGTTTTACGCCCCTTTTATGTGACCTTACAAATTTTTTGGTGCCCAAAAAACCCCACCAAAAACCCAACAAAAGTGAGGCACTTTTAAAAAACCCCCCTTTGTGAATTTTTCAAAGGGGCTTTCCCCAAAAAAAACCCTTGGTGTTTCCCGTTAAAACGAGCACGGCCCCATTTTTTTGTGGTTTGGGGGGAAAACCCCATTTTTGGCCAAAATTCCTTTAAAACCCCAAAAAAAAACCCCCAAAAAACCTTTAAATTTTGAAATAAATTTCAAAAATTTTTTTAAATTTTAAAAAATTTTTTCCCAAAACCGGGAAAAATTTTAAAATAAATTACAAATTTTAAAAGAATTTAAGGGGAAAAAAAAAAAATTAAAAAAAAAAAACAAATTTTTGGGCCAAAAAAAACCAAAAAAAAAATATACTAAAAAACCCCAAATTTCCCCAAAATTTAAAAAAAGTCCAGACTCCCCCAAATTTTGTGCTTTGGGGGTTAAAAAGTGTCCAAATTACTCCTCTTAGTCGGCTCTGAAAATTTTCCCCATTCCCCCCTCCTCTGGGGGAGCCCGACCCCCCCCCAAATTCGGGTTTTAACGCGATGTGTTGGGGGGGGGGGATGGGGTGACTGTGGCGGGGCGGTCTTTCACGGGGAAAAGGGGGGAGCGGGTTTTAAAAGGGGGGCCACAGGTGTGTTGAAAAAGGGGGAGGGGGACGTGGAAAACCCCCCTTAAAGGGGGGCCCAAAAACCTCGGCGCATCGGGGGCCCCTTGTGGAACACCCCCAGAAGGATTTCTTCGGGGGCGGCCCCCTCCCCCACATTTTTGTTGCTCATGCAGAGGGCGTCGGGGGGGGAAAGTGGGTCCGTTGTTCATCAAAAAACGCCCTGGGCCCCGGTCGCCAGCTCCGTCTTTTTGGGGTTTTGGGACGTCGGCGGGGGACGGATCCCCGGGGGTGGGATGGGGGTGGGGCCCCACTTTACTCCCCGCGCCCTCCTGCTTGCCCCAAAAATTTTTTTTGGGTTTAGAAACATCAGCACAAAAAACCCCGGAATGGAGCCGGTTTTCCCTTTTCTGGGGCCCGTGGGTGGGGAAAAAAATAAAAAAAAAAAAAAAATTTGTGGAGGCAATATCAACTGTATAAAAATTCACAAAAGGACTCTTATACCCCCCCCCAAAAAACCCCCGCCCCCCCCAAACCCCCAGAATGGAAAAAGAGGGGGAAAAAAACAGTTTTAAACCCCAAAAAAGGGTTTTTTGGGAAAACCCGTTGGGGTTTTCCCCCACAAAAAACCTCGACCAAATTTTAGGAGCTCAGCTAAATTTTTTAATTAGTTGTTTTTTTAGTAGCCCCCTAAAAAAATATTTGGACATGTCAAAACCCAAAAAACCCCCGATCCCCCGGGGTGGCTGGCCTTTTTACAATTGGGGGGCCTTTTTCCCCCCAGGACTCCTTTATGGTGAGAATCCACCCCCCAATCATTTACCTTTAAACCCCAATTTTGGGGGCAAAGCCAACACAATGTGGGGAAAAGGGGGCCCTTTACTACATGGGGACTATGTGGCTGTTTGAGAACAAACACCCGCTATCTTTTTAAACCCCTTAAAAAAATAAAACCAAAAATACCAAATGTTGTGGAAGAAGCAACATTGCAAAAAGGCTGGAAGCATAGAAAATTTAAAAGTCTGGTAAAAAATGGGGGGAAAAGGGGGGCCCCAAAAAAATTGAACCCCCCAAAGGGGGGCCCCCCGCAAAAAGGAAAAGGAAAAATTTTGGGGGAACCCTTTTTGGGGGGAAGGATTTATTTGAAAAAAACTTGGGGGAAGGGGAAAACCCCCGTGGGCCCCCCCCAAAAATCACCCAAAAAATTTCCCACCTCCTGTGGCGCAGGTGGTTTTTTTTGGGGGGCCGGGGGGGCCCCCCCTTTGGGGGGAGCAACGGGGGTTTGGGGGGGCGTTCGATGCGGGGGGAACCCCCCCCCGGTTTAAGGTGAAAAGGGGGTAGTACCCTTGGGTAGGTGATGGTACCCCCCCTTTTTTCCCGCCCTGACGAAAAAAAGCTGGGACTGAATGTGAGCCCCCCATGAACGCGGGGGTTTTTTGGGGTTTTTTATCTTTTTTAAAAACCAAAACCTTGGTTGGGGCCCCCCCTCTTGCCCCCCCCCTTTGGGTCCCCAAAAAGATTTGTCGAGCCACAAGACCCCCCAGGCCTGGCCCTCGGGGGGCCCCCCTTTTTTTATTCGGGCGCGAGGGGGGGGCACAAACATTGTGCCGGTTTTTTTCTGTGAGAAGCTGGGTTCCCCAAATTTCCCAGTACCCCCCCGGGATTGCCGATTGAAAAATTAAAACAAAAAAAAAACAGTCACAACACAAAAAGGGGGCCGAAAAAATTTTTAAAACTTGCCACAATCATAAACCCCCAAATTTTTTTTAAATTTCTACAAGTGATCATCTTTTTGCCCGCTATTTTGTTTTGGGGGGGAAACTGGGATGAGTTTTTCCATTTTTTTCAATCTCAGACCGTACTTTAAAATCAAAAAACATGTATGCACCCAATTTTTAAACACCGGATATCGGTGTCACCTCAGATGTTTAAACATGATTTCTGTCCCCAATGTACCTATTGCAACAAAACCCTTTAAGGTGTGTGCGGACTTTCCTGGGGAGGGGGGAAAAATTTTTGCCCCAAAACGTTGTGTGCAAAAATGGGGACCTGGCCAGTGCCCCACAAAAGGTAAGGGGTCACTTTTTTAGAAAAGGGGGCTGGGTGTTTTGGAAAAAACTGCACATACTACTGAAAAAGTGCCCCCCAGATGATCATGTAGGTTTTCCCCCAGACGTGGAAGTCCTTTTTAAAAAACAGGGGACCCAACATCCCTTTGGAATGTCCGCCACAATTCTACCACCCTGAAATGTTGATGTGAAAGTACCAGCCAAAAAAATAACAGGTGCTCTTTTACCATTGCCAAAAAGCAGAAGGGGGCAATTTTTTCTTACATATTTTTAAATAGAGGAAATACCTGGCAAAATGGGCGACACAGTTTTTAAAGGGTTTACATATTTAATATTACGTGTTAAAAATTTTTTTCTTTTCCGCTTAAAAAATGGCCTAACAACATCGCCAAAACTCCCGGGGCCCCGAACCAGCTGCGTTCATTACTTTTTTTTACAAACCTTTTTGAGGCAAAACCCTCAGGGGAAAAAAATCAAAAGGTCACTAAAATAGCTCAATGCAAAAACGACGTCTGGCCCCCGGGGGCGGGGCCCCTTAAACCCCCCTTTTTAGCCCCGGGGCCCCCAAACACAGCGGACAAAAAAATGCACTCCTGAAGGGGCCCCCCGGGGGGGGTTTTTCCTTTCCCCCAATTGGTGGAGATCGTTTAATCGTGATAGGTTGAAAAGGGGCCCCTTTAAAAAATTGGGCCCCCTCCCCCCAAAAAAATTACGCTTGCTGGAAAAACCCCTTAGGGAAGTTTTTGTGGCACAAAAGGGAAATTTTGCGCAGGGTGGGGTGCTATTTTTTATGTTCTTGGTTGAGCGCCGGGGGGACGGGTTTTTTAGGGGGCCAAGATATGGGGTTTGTTTTTTTTGGGGGACGGAAAATATAGTTTTTGGGGTGGGGTTAGGTTTTCGGCATTTTGTGGGGGCCTTTTACACTTTTTTTGGGGGAAAACCCTTGCTGTGTTTTTTTCCGGGGCAATTTTCAGGAGAAGGGGTCCCCTGACTGTAGAGGGAAAAACTGTGTAAATCATTTTGGGCCTGGATCGATTTCGCATAGGGGGTTTTGGGGCCCCAAAGGAGACTGTGTTCAAGGGGAAATTTTGGGGGGGGCCCGGGCTTTAAAGGGGTTGGGGCCAGACATGGCATACTGTGTATTTTTTAAAAAAAACACCTTCAAAAACCAATTTAAAAACCCTGGGTAAAAAACCCCCCCCCGTCCCTGGGCCCAAAAAGGTTTGGTTCATGTAGCCTTCCTCAACCTTCCATATCGGGGTACCCTCACATTTGTTATTCTTTCATTTTTTCTGTAATTTAATTGACATTATGGGCTGTGTCAGGGTTATGGGGGGTGTTTGGGGGAACATTATTGGTGCACATGTCCCTTTTTTAAATAACCCCCGGGGCAGATGTGGTGAATTTTTTGGGGGCCCATTGAGTTGATGTAGGGGAGGCCCCCTCTCAATAGCCCTGTTTTCCATGTTGTTTGGGGGGAATAATTGGGGGTTTGCCGTCCTTTTCTTTGGGGGTTTTTTTTTGGGCCCACACAAAGAGATCCCATCCCCTTTTGGTTTTAGTGTGTAATGGAAAAAGGGGGGGGGGGGTTGCTGCCCGTTTACTTGCAAAACATTTTGGTCTTGTACTCTGTTGTGCTTTTTTATTTCAGGTGCTTGGGGAAAATTTTTGGGTGCAGAATTTTTCCATAGAAAACCCCCAAAAATTTTCGTGGGGTCTTTTTTTTTGGGGGAAGAGCAAAAAAGGTATCAGGGGTGGTATGAACCGGGTTGGGTGAGGCGCAGACAGCGGCGGATGTGGGGGGGTGATTGGCTTCTGAGGGGGAAACCCGGGGGGGCCCCCTGCAGCTGGTTTTTGGGGGGCCCCCGGTTAAAAATGTTTCCCCCTGAAAATTTTTGAAAAATATCCCGCGTTTTTGGGGCCCCCGGGCTGTTTTAACCCCTTCCCCCTTTGGGGCGTGTAGGGCCCCAAAAAAAAGCGCGTCAGGACACTTAATGCGCCCATTTTTTATCAGGGTTTCTGGCGGTTGGCGATAACCCTTTTTTGGGTTTTCCGGCTACAGGGAGCCATGGGGGTCCCTTACATACCCCGGGGGCGTGGGGTTTTCCCCCCCCCCGCTGAGCCCCCCCCGATCCTGAAACGTGTTGGGCCATTGGAGAGCCCCCGCAGCCAGCCTACTGAAATGCCCCCTTAAACCCCCGCAGAAAGGCTGGAAGTGGCCCCCAAAGGGGTTTTAAAAACCCGGGGGGGAAATTTTTTCCCCAAAGTGGCCGGGGTTTTTGGAAAGGGTTTAAAAAAAATGAGGGGGGACCAAACCTGCCAAATTGGGGTCTTTGTATTTTTAAAAATTAAAAAAAGGGGGGTTTTAATATAATTTTCCCCCTGGTGTAGTAGAGCCCCAAAATTTTCTTACGTGGATGTTGGAATTCCTTTTGGGGGGGAAATCGTTTTGGGGGGGGGGTTTTCCCCGCTTCCCTTTTGGGGGAAAAACAGGGGGGTGGGCTAAAAAATTACCCCCCAAAAGAAGGGGGCCCAACCCCCCAAAACTAAAAATTTGCGTTTGTGGGGATGAAGATTCCCCCTTCAGGAAACCCCTTTTCTGGGGCCCCAAAACCCAGGGGGCCCCCTTTTTTGTGAGGGGCTTTTAATTTTCCGGGGGTACCCCGGGGCCCCCCGTGTATTTTTAAAATGCGTTTGGGTTTTTGGCCCCAAAAGATTCCGGTTTTTCAAAAAACCCATACATTTTAAAACCCCGGGGTTTTTTTGAGGCGGGGGGAGTTGGGGTGGGCCTGCTGTGTGTGCTAAAAAATTTTTTCCCCGGTGGTAGGGATAGGGCATAAAAACCCCCCAGGAGGTTTTTAAGTTTAAACCAGCGCTACAAAGGGGAGCCCCCCTCCAGGGTTTGGGGTTTATGGGGCCCCAAAAGTGATTGTGCCACCCCCGGGGCCCAGAGCATGGCCCCATCGGCAGGGGGGCCCGGGACAGTAGAGAAGCTTATGTCCTTCTTAAAAGGGTCGGGTTTTCAGTGAGCTGGCGGACCGGCCTTTTTTTGGGGGTGGTTTTTGGGGTTGCTTTTTGGGGTTTTCAATGGGAGGTGAAAAAAGGTTAGCTGCACCCCTTTAATGTTTGGTTCCCCCTTTTTAAATTCCCCCTTTTTTGTTATGGAAAAGATTTTTTTATTATGTATTTAAAATTTTGTTGGGGTTTGTTTAGGTTTTTTTTTGTTTTTTTTTTAAAAGCACAGTTTGAAAGGGGGTTTTGGGGATTTCCCTTTACCCCTTAAATTTTTGCCTGATTAATGTCCCCTTTTCTCTTAAAATTTACAATTTTTTTTCTTCAGGGGAAAAATTTTTTTTTGCACAAGACAAGGGTCAAGATTCATGCAAAAATTTTAAAAAATTTTTTTTTTTGGGTTTTTTCCCTTTTATCGGTTTTGAGCCTAAAATTTTCTTGGGGGGGGGGGGAAAAGTGATGCAGGGTTGGGGGGGGGCCCCGGGTTTTTCTAGCCCCCTTTTGGGGGGGTTGTGCCCACAAATTTTTGGGGGGAAACCTTTTTTTGGGGGAAAATTTTTTTCCCCAAAAGTGTTTTTTGGCCATTGTGGCAGTACATTTTCCCCTTTTTTTGTTGTTAGGCAGAGGGCCCCCTGCCCCACGCAATTGATGAGGACTATTTTTGTCAGGTTTTTTTTGCAAATTTTCACTGTTACACAGATTTTTTACGGGGGCCCTTTGGGGGAAACTTTTTCCACTACTTTTTACATCTTTTTAAAAAAAATTTTTTAAAAAACCCCCTTTTGCTGTAAATACACTACTTCGCCACATTTTTCACAGTTTTTTTTACAAAAAAAAGCAAAAAACTGTCTTTTTAAGAGTAATGTGTGGCCACAAATGCACCCCCTTTTTAATTGCACACGCGGCTTTTTACAAGCGCTGACCCCTGCTTTTAACGGAAAAAACCCCCTTTTACTACGCACACAAAAAACCCCCGGGCCCCTACTTTAATAACCGGGATAGGGGGACTGGCCACGCCCCCAGGCGCCCCCCAAAATTTTTCCCACCCCTTTTGGGTTTTCTTCGCCAGGTCGCCATGTCAAAAGGGGTTTTTTCCTTTTCCACACCCCCTTCACTAGGGGGGGCACGTTTTCGGCCTTGCCCCTTTAAGTCGTGCCCAATCACAACCCCCCTAGTGTTGGCCAATGGTTGTGGTTTGGGCCCGGCGTAAAGGTCTGTGGGGGGGCCTATTTGTTTTACCCTCCTGCCTTTGTTGTCCCCCGGGTCAATCTGTGGTGGTGTGTGTTAAAAATTTGGGGGAAACTGGCTTTTTGACGGCCCCTTGCGGAAAACCCCGGGCTTGTATGTTGCCTTTTAGATGTTAGGTAACCCCCGTTAGGAAACCCCTTTGGTTGGAGGGCTTTTAAAAGGGTCGGGTTTTCCCGGGGTTTGGGGTTAAACCGGGTTTTGGCCCCCGTTTTGGGGCCCCGTCAAGTTTGGCAGTTGGGTTTTCCATTCCTTTTTGGCCCCGGGCCGTTTAAAGGTAACCCCCAAAAGGGAAAAAAGGAAATTATTACATAAAAAACCCCCCGGGGGTTTTGGGGGGGTTTTTTTCATTCACTTTGGGGCTTAGGGCTTTTTAATAAAAACCCCTTTTTACTTAGGTCTTTTTTTAAAATTAACCCTTTTTACATTTAAAAAGGTTTTAAATTTTTTTAACATTTGGAATTAACATTTAAATTTTAAAATTAAAAAAACTTGGGTTTTTTTCTTTAAAAAATTTGGCTTGGCTTTTTCCTTAAACTTAGGGATTATTACATTTTTAACAAAATTTTTTTATTTTAGGGGGGTTTTTTTTTTAGGGTTTGGTTTTTTTTTGGTTTGGACTTTTTAAAAAAAATTTTTATTTGGGGCCAAAATTTTTTCAATTTTCTTTTCTTTGGTTTTTATTTTAAAATTTGGGGGAAAATTTTTAATAAACTTATTCATCTTTGGGGTATTTTAGGTGGAAACCTTTGGGCTTTGGGTTATTAACATAAAATTTTTTTTTTAACATAAAAGGTCCTTTGGGGTTTTCTTTTTAATTTTTTCATAAAATTTTGGGTAATTTTTAAAGTTTTTTTTAATCCCTTTGGTTTTATAAATTTTTTTTATTTTTGGGGGGAATGGTTTTTGTTTTTAACTTTTCTTCACAGGATTATTTTATTTTAAAATTTGGGGGGCCCCCGGGGAAAATTGGGTTTTAAATTTGGTTTTTAAATTTTTTTGGAAGGGGTTTAAAAAAGGGTTTGGAAAAAATTTTAATTTATTTTCTCCCCTTTTGGGGGGGGCGGTTTTTCCTTTTTTACTTAATTTTTTGGGCTTATTAAAATTGGGTTTTTTTAAATTTAAAAAGGGAATTATTTCTAAACAATTAAAAGGCTTAAGGGAAATTATTAAAATAGCAAATTTTGGGCCCCCTTTTTACTTTTTTAAAAACTTTTGGCTTAGTACTTATTACATAGGAAAATTTGGGCTTTAAAGACCCCTTTGGTTTTTAACACTTAGAAACTAAGGACTTTGACTTAACTACATTAACTTAGGATTTTTAAATTAAAACCCCACACTTAGGATTTAGGACTTTTTACATAACATCTGAATAGGACTTAGGTTAGGACCATACACTAGATTTTGGACTTATTAAAATAACACTAGGACTTAGGACTTAGGATTATTACATAACACTTAGACTAGGACTTAAGAACTTAGGATTTACATAACATCTTTTAGGACTTACGGGATTAGACTTATTACATACACTTAGGACTTAGGACTTAGGACATACACTTAGGACTTAGGACTTATTACATAACCTTAGGCTTAGGACTTATTACATAACACTTAGGACTTAGGACTTATTACATAACACTTAGGACTTAGGACTTATTACATAAACTTAGAATAATGACTATAGACTTAGGACTATAACATTACGACTTAGGACTTAGGACATACACATTAGGACTTAGGACTTATTACATAACACTTAGGGCTTAGGACTTATAACAATAAACACTTAGGACTTAGGACATAACACTTAGAATACTAAGGACTTAAGGACTTAGGACATAACACTTAGGACTTAGGACTTATTACATAACATTGGACTTATGATTATTACATAACACTTAGAACTAAGGACTTAAGACTGGGACATAAACACTTAGACTTAGGACAAAAACATACCACTTAGGACTTAGGATTTATTACTTTAACTCCTTAGGCTTAGGATTTAAATAAAATAACACTTATAACTATAATTACAAAAACACTAATAGGAACTAAGAAAGACTTAAGACTTAGGACATAACACTTTAGGGGACAAAGGACTTATATAACATAAATTTAGGTACCTTAATGACTTATTACAAAAACACTGAACGACTTAAGACTTAACATAACACTTGGGACTTAGGCCCTTATACATAACACTTAGACTTAGATTATTAAAAACATTTAGAATAAGGACTAAAAGGACAAAAATAGACTTAGGACAACATAACACTTAAGGACTTAGGACTTATTACATAACACTTATGGAACTAAGGAAGACTTAGGACATAACACTTAGGACTTAGGACTTTTTACATAAACACTTAGGCTTAGGACTTAGACAAAATAAATTAGGACTTATTACATAACACTTAGGACAAACATAAGACATAGGACTTATTAAAACACTTAGGACTTAGGACTTATTACATAAACACTTAGGACTTAGGACTTATAACATACACTTAGGACTAAGACTTACAAACCTTAGGACTTATATACACTAGGACTTAGGACTATTACATAACACTATAGGACTTAGGACTTATACATAACACTTAGAACTAAGGACTTAAGACTAGAACATAACACTTAGGACTTTAGGACTTATTACAATAACACTTGCTAGGATACATAGGACTTTAGGACTTATTAACATAACACTTAGAACTAAGACTTAAAAGACATTAGGACTAGACTTACATAACACTTAGGACTTAGGACTTATTACATAACACTTAGGACTTAGGACTTAGACTACATAACACTTAGGACTTAGGACTTAGGACATAACACTTAGGACTTATGACTTATTACATAACACTTAGAACTTATTAGGACCTTAGGACTTATTACATAACATCTTAGACTTAGGACTTATTACATAACACTTAGGATTTAGGACTTATTACATAACACTTAGAACTAAGTGACTTAGACTTAGGACATAACACTTAGGACTTAGGACTTATTACATAACACAACTAGACTTAGACATTAACTAGGACTTATTACATAACACTAGACTTAGGACTATAAAAGGACTTAGGTTACATAACACTTAGACTTAAGGACTTAATTACATAACACTTAGGACTTAGGACTTAGGACATACACTTAGGACTTAAGGACTTATTACATAACACTTAGGACTTAGGACTTATACAATAACACTTATGTAACATAACACTTAGACTAAGGACTTAAAATTAGGACAATAACACTTAGGACTTAGGACTTATTAAACACTAGGATAACACTTAGACTATGGACTTATTACAAAACACTTAGGACTTAGGAAGTAGACTTATACATACCAACTAGGACTTAGGACATATAACTAAACTAGGCATAACAACTATAGGCTTAGGATGACTTATTTAAACATAACACTTAGGACTTAATACATAACACTTAGACTAAGGACTATAAAACATTAGGACATACACACTTAGGACTTAGGACTATATTACATAACAACACTAGGACTTAGTACTTATTACATAAAACACTTAGAACTAAGACTTAGACTTAGACATAACACTTAGGACTTAGGACTAACATATTACATTAAACATCTAGGACTTAGACTTAGCTTAACTATAAATAATAAACTAAGGCTTAGACTTATAGGAACTAACACTTTACTTGACATATACTTAGAACTAAACTTAGACTTAGACATAACATTAGGACATAAAACACTTAGGACTTAGGACTTATTACATAACACTTAGAACTAAGGACTTAAGATTAGGACATAACACTTAGGACTTAGGACTATTACATAACACTTAGGACTTTAGGACTATCATAACATAAACTTAGGACTTAGGACTTATACATAACACTTAGGACAGTTATTACATAACACTTAGGACTTGGACTTAGGACAAACACTTGGATTAGGACTTATTACATAACACTTAGAACTAAGGACTTAAGACTTAACATAACACTTAGGACTTAGGACTATTACATAAACAACTTAGGACTAGGACTTATTACATAACACTTAGAACTAAGGACTTAAGACTTAGGACATAACACTTAGGACTAGGACTTATTACATAACACTTAGGTAACTTAGGGACTTATATTAACATAACACTTAGAACTAAATATTTTAGACTTAGGAATCATAACACTTAGGACTTAGGACTTATTACATAACACTTAGGACTTAGGACTTAGGACATACCACTTAGACTTAGGACTTATTACATAACACTTAGGACTTATTAACATTAGAATTAGGACTTATTACATAACACTTAGGACTTAGACTTATTAACATAACACTTAGGACTTAAGGACTTAAGACTTAGGAATAACACATTAGGACTAGGACTATGGACATAACACTGGGAAACTTAGGACTTATTACATAACACTTAGGACTAGGACTTATTACATAACACTTAGGACTTATTACTATTATATAACACTTAGGACTTAGGACTTAGGACAAAACCCACTTAGGACTTAGGACTTATTACATAACACTTAGGACTTATTAATAAACTTAGGACTTGTACATAACACTTAGAACTAGGAACTTAAGACTTAGGACATAAACACTTAGGACTTTAGGACTTATTACATAACACTTAGGACTTAGGACTTATTAATAACACTTAGGATTTAACGGACTTTAGACTTAGGACATTAAACACTTAGACTTAGGACTTATTACAAACATTAGGACACTTAGGACTTATTACTAACACTTAGAACTAAGGTACTTTAGGACTTGGGGTTACATAACACACTTACATACCTTAGGATTTAAATTACATAACACTTAGGACTTAGGACTTATTACAATACACTTAGAACTTAGGACTTAAAACTTGACAAACTTACTTAGGACTTATTACATAACACTTAGGACTTATTACATACACTTAGCTTTAGGACTTATTACATAACACTTAGGACTTAGGACTTATTACATAACACTTACAACTAAGGACTTAAGACTTAGGAATAACACTTAGGACTTAGGACTTATACATAACACTTAGGACTTAGACTTATACATACACTTAGACTTAGGACTTAAAGTTATTACATAAACACTTAGGACTTATGACATAACACTTAGGACTTAGATTACATAACACTTAGGACTTAGGATTTAAATTACATAACACTTGGGAACTAAGGACTTAGGACATAGACCACTTAGGACTTAGGACTTATTACATAACACTTAGGACTTAGGGACTTATACATAACAAGACTTAGGACTTATTAACATAAAACACTTAGACTTAGGATTTAAATTACATAACACTTAAGGACTTAGGACTTAACATAACACTTAGGATTAGGACTTATTACATAACTTAGGACATTAGAACTTAAAGGACAAAACCAGGACTTGGATTATTACATAACACTTAGGACTTAGGACTATCATAACACTTAGGACTAGACTTATTACATAACACTTAGTGGAACTTATTACATAACACTTAGGATTAGGACTTATACATAACACTTAGGACTTAGGACTTATTAATAACACTTAGAACTAGGACTTAAGACTTAGGACATAACACTTAGGACTTAGGACTTATTACATAAACACTACTTAGGACTTAACAACACTTAGGACTTAGGACTTATTACATAACACTTAGGACTTAGGACTTAGACTTAACATAAACACTTAGGACTTAGGACTTTATACATAACACTTAGGATTTAGGACTTATTACATAACACTTAGGACTTAGGACTTAGGCCCTAACACTTAGGACTTAGGACTATTACATAACACTTAGGACTTAGGACTTATTACATAACACTTAGGATAGACTTATAGACTTAGGACATAACACTTAGGATTTTAGGACTTATTACATAACACTTAGGACTATTTAAGACTTAGGATCATAACCCACTAAGGACTTAGGACTTATTACATAACACTTAGGACTTGACAACATAAACACTTAGGACTTTATTACATAACACTTAGGACTTAGGACTTATTACATAACACTTAGGACTTAGGACTTTTAGACATACCACTTAGGACTTAGGGACTTAGACATAACACTTAGGACTTAGGACTTATACTAACACTTGGGAGACTTATTACATAACACTTAGGACTTAGGACTTATTACATAACACTTAGGAAACGTAAGGACTTATGAATTTAGGAACATAGGACTTAGGATTTAGGACTTATACATAACACTTAGGACTTTAGACTTAGGACATACCACTTAGGACTTATACATAACTTAGGACTTATACATAACACTTAGGATGGACTTAATAGTAAACTTAGGATTTATTTTAACATAACACTTAGGACTTAGGACTTATTACATAACACTTAGAACTAGGACTTAGACTTAGGACATAACACTTAGGACTTAGGACTTATTACATAACACTTAGGACTTAGGACTTATTACATAACACTTAGACTTAGGACTTATATACTAACATTTAAAGACTTAGGACTTATTACATAACACTTAGACTAAGGACTTAAGACTTAGGACATAACACTTAGGACTTATGGACTTATTACATAACACTTAGGACTTAGGACTTAGGACATACTCTTAGGACTAGAATAGGACTTTACATAAAATTAGGACTTATTACATAACACTTAGGACTTAGGACTTATTACATAACCTTAGGACTTAGGACATTACATAACACTTTAGAACTAAGGACTTAAGGACTTAAGACATAACACTTAGGACTTAGGACTTAGGATATTACATAACACTTAGGTTTAACTTATAAAATAGACTTAGGACTTAACATAACACTTAGGACTTAGGACTTATTACATAACACTTAGGACTTAGGACTTATTACATAACACTTAGGACTTAGACTATTACATAACACTTAGGACTTAGGACTTAAGGACATAACACTTGATTTAGGACAATAACACTTAGACTTAGGACTTATTACATAACACTTAGGACTTATACATAACACTTAGGACTTAGGACTTATTAATAACACTTAGGACTTATTACAACATTAGAACTAAGGACTTAAGACTTAGGACATAACACTTAGACTTAGGACTTATTACATAACACTTAGGACTTAGGACTTATTACAAACACTTAGAACTAAACTTAAGATCTTAGGGATTAACCTTGATTTGGATTAACATAACATTGACTGACTTTACATACATAAACTTGGACTTAGACTAAACTAACACTAATTAGGCTTATTACATAACACTATGGACTAAACTTGGACTAAACAGGACTTAGACTATTACATACTTAGACTTAGACTTAGGCATAACACTTAGGACTTAGGACTTATTACATAACACTAGGACTTAATACATAACATAGACTAGGATGACTTAGGACATACACTTGGACTAGGATTTTACTAACACTTAGACTTAATTATTATAACACTTAGACAAACTAGACTTAGGACAAACACTTGGACTTATTACATAACTTAGACTTAGTTAAATACACTTAGACATATTACATAACACTTGGACTTTTTACTAACACTTAGGACTTAGGACTTATTACATAACATGATAGGCTTTAAAACTTAGACAACCTACAGACTTAACATAACACTGGACTGGACTTAGGCATACACTTAGCAGACATTATTACCTAACACTTGCTGGACTTATAATACACTTAGACTTAACAACACTTACAGGACTAAATTAGGACATAACACTGGCTTAGGATTATTAATACACTTGGACTTTACTATTACATACACTTAGAATAGGACTTAAGACTTAGGACATAAATTAGGACTGGATTTACTAAACTGACTTAGGACTTTTAATAACACTTAGAATAGGGATAGACATAATTGATTAGGCTTATTACAAACACTAGACTTAGCTTACATACACTTAGACTTAGGACTTTTCATAACATTGGCTTAGGACTTTAATAACACTAGACTTATTACATAACACTAGGGACTTATTACATAACACTAGACTATATTACAAAACTTAGGACTTATGTTATACATAACACTTAGACTAGGACTACTCATAAACTAGGATTAGGATATACATAACATAGGACTAATTAAACTCTGGCTTACTAACATAACACTTGATTAGGATTATCATAACACTAGGACTAGGCTTAGACTTATCACTGATAGGACTTATTACATAACACTTAGCTTAGACTAAGACTTAGGATTAACAATGGTAGACTATTAATAACACTTAGACTAGATTTTAATAACATAAACTAGATTACTAACAAACACTAGACTTAATTAACAATTAGGATTAATTATACATAAATAGAATAGGATAATAGGACATAAACTAGCTTAGGATATCATACACTAAGGACTTTAGTAAGTTTAATAACACTTAACAAGACTTATTACATACACTTAGACTAGATATTACTAACATAGGACTTGGCTAACATACATGGACTTAGACTTATTACAAAAACTTAGGACTTAACTAACATAATTAGACTTATACATACACTTAGGACTTAGGACTTATTATAACTTAGGAACTAAACTTAGATTAGGATAACACTTAGGACTTAGGACTAAGGACATACCACTTAGACTTAGGACTATTACAACACTTAGGTTGACTTATTAAATACCTTAGATATTACATAACACTTAGAACTAAATTAGACTTAGACATAACACTTAGGACTTAGGACTATTACATAACACTAAATAGGACTTATTACAAAATTAGGACTTATTACTAACATTTGATTGACTTATTCATAACACTTAGATTAGGACTTATTACATACATTAGATTAGGTTATTATATAAACTTAGAGAATATAACATTAACTTAGATTTAAAAAGGACTACATTAGGACTTAGGACTTATTACATAACACTTAGGACTTAGCTTATTACATAACACTTAGAAAAGGACTTAAACTTAGACATAACTTAGGACTTAGGATTATACATACACTTTAGGACTTAGGACTTTTAATACTAGGCTTAATTAAACTAACTTAGTGATTATTACTAACACTAAGGATTACTTACATAACACTTAGGACTTATTACATAACACTTGGATTAGGACTTTTAATAACACTTAGAACTAAGCTTAAGACTTAGGACATAACACTTAGACTTAGGACTTATTACATAACACTTTAGGACATTATATATTTACTAATTAGGACTTAGACTTAACATAACACTTAGGACTTTAGGATTTAGACATACACTTAGGACTTAGGACTTATTACATAACAACTTAGGAGTACTAAACTTAGTATGGTACTAACACTAGGATTTAGGACTTATTACATAACTTAGGACTGTTAAACTTGGACATACATTTAGACTTAGGACTTAGGATATTATACAATTAGACTTAGACTTATTACTAACACTAGGCTAGGACTTATTACATAACACTTATAGGAAAACTTATTACAAACACTTAGACTAAGATTAGACTTGGACATACACTTAGGATTGGACTATTAATAACACTAGGACTTAGGACTTATTAATATAACTTAGGAATAAACTTAATTGGACATAACACTTAGGATTAGGACTATTACATAACACTTAGGACTTAGGACTTATTACTAACACTTAGACTAGGACTTAGACGGACATACACTTAGGACTTAGGACTTATTCATAACACTTAGCTAGGACTTATAAAACTAACTTAGGACTAGGACTAATTAACTAACACTTAGGATTAGGACTATTAATAACACTTAGGCTTAGACTTATAAACACTTAGACTAAACTTTAGGACTTAGACATAACACTTAGGATTAGGACTTATTCATAACATTAGGACTTAGACTTATTACATAACACTTAACTAGCTTAAGATTAGGACATAACACTTAGGACTTAGGACTTATTACATACACTTAGGATTAGGACTAGACTTAACAACTTAGACTGCTAAACTTAGGACATAACACTTAGGACTTAGGACTTATTACATACACTTGACTTACCCCATATAATAAACTTAACTAGGACTTAGGATAAATTAACTAACTATAGAAACCCTTATACATAACACTTAGGACTTGGATTATTCATAACACTAGGGTAGATAGGAACACTTAACTTAGGACTAACTAACACTTAGTACTTAGGACTTTACAACTTAGGACTTAGGACTTATTACATAACCACTTAGGATTAGGACTTATTAAATAACATAGCTTAGGACTTATACATAACAATTAGGACTTATTACATAACACTTAGAACTAGGACTTAGGACTTAACATAACACTTAGGATTTAGGACTTATAATTAACACTTAGGACTTAGGACTTATATAATTAGGACAAACAACTTAGGACTAAGGACTTATTACATAAGACTTAGGACTTATTACATAACACTTGACTAGGACTTAAAGGAACATAACACTACAAACACTTAACTAGGACTTTAGACTAGACTAAACTTAGGACTTAGGACTATACTAACATAACTTAGGACTTAGGACATTATACTAATTACACTTAGGACTTATTACAAAACTTAGGACTTAGGACTATTACATAAACTTAGGACTTAGGACTTAGGATTTTACTAATTAGATTAGGACTTAATTACATAAACTTAGGACTTAGACTTATACATAACATTAGGACAACTTAACATAACACTTAGACTTAGGACTTAATTACATAACACTTAGATTTTAAGACTTAGGACTTAGGACATAACCACTTAGGACTTAGGACTTATTACATAACACTTAGGACTTAGATTTAAATACATACACTTAGGATTAGGACTTATTACATAACACTTAGGACTTATACATAACATTAGGACTTACATAACACTTAGGACTTAGGACTTATTACATAACACTTAGGACTTAGGCCTTATACATACCACGTTAGGACTTAGGACTTAATTAAATAACACTTAGGACTTAGGACTTATTCCTATACACTTAGGACTTATTACATAACAATAGGACTTAGGACTTATTACATAACTTAACTTAAAAAAACTTAACTTTAGACATAACACTTAGGACTTAGACTTATTACATAACACTTGAGTTACTTAGGACATACACTTAGGACTTAGGACTTAGTACATAACACTTAGGAATTACAACTTAGGACTTATTAATAAACTGGACTTAGGACATAACACTTAGGACTAAGGACTTAGACTTAGGACTAACAAACTTAGTTTTTGGACTACATTAATAAAACTTAGGACTATTATAAAAGGATTAGACTTAACTTACACTAGATGAGTATAACATAATTAGGCTAATTAATAAACTTAGGACTTAGGATTTATACATATTAGATAGACTTAGGACATTTACACTTAATTAGGATTTATATTAACACTTAGGACTTATAAAACTTTGGATATTAAAACCTAACACTTAGGACTTATTACATAACACTTAGGACTTAGGATTTAAACTTGGGAAATTAGGACTTAAAAAAATTAAAAAGATTAGACATAAACTTAGATTTAGGATTATCTAAATTATTAAAATAATTTAACTTTAATAAATTTTAACTTGGGACTTAGTTTAAAAAAATTAGTTTGATTATTACAAAACACTAGACTTAGGACTTAACATAACTTAGGGGAATAGGATTCTAAAAAAATTTAATTAAAAATTAGGACCCTAATTAGGACTTAGGACTTTTTCAAAACTTAGGACTTAGTTACAACCTTAAACCCTTTTATTACTAAATTTAAAAAAATTATTAAACACTTAGAATTAAATTAAAATTAGGACTAGACTTAGTATTAGGCTTTTACATAACACTAGGACTTAGGATATTACAAAAAAATAGGATTAAGACAAAAATAATTAGGATTTAAACAATTAAACTTAAAAATTACAAACAATGGTTTAGACTTAAAATAACTTAAAATTAAATTCATAACACTTGGGTTAGGACTTATTACATAATTAGGATTAGGACTTATAACCTAACTAACTTAGGGACTTATTACATCACTAGACTTATTAAAAAAATTAATAATATTAACTTACTGGGATTATAAAATTTGGATATAGACTTGGAATTAATAATACATTAGGACTTAGGATTTTAAATAACATTAGGTTGGGATTAACATAACTTAGGACTTAGGTTATTACATAACTATTAGGACTTTTACAACACTTAGGTAGGATTAATAAACTTAGGACTTATTACATAACACTTAAATTATAGGACTTAACTTAGGATTATAAATTTTTAGGACTTAACTTGGGGAATTATACATAAATTAAATTAAAACTTAGGACTTAACTTATTAAAACATTAAACTTAGACTTGGACTTAACAAACTTAGGATTAGGCTTGGACTTTTACATTAACTTAGGACTTATACATAACACTAGAATTTGGTTTAAATAGGACTAACACTTAGGATTAGGCTTATTAAACTTAGGACTTAAATGGATTATTACTTAATTAGATTATTAAATAAACTAGGATTTTAAAAACCTTAGGACTTGGATTAAAAATAACTTTAAATTTAAACTTTAGGATTTAACATTAAAGCATTAACTAAATAATTAAGTTAAAAACTTAGGAATTAGGACTTTAAATTTTAACTAGGCTTAGGATTATTACTAAACTTAAAATTAACTAGACTTAGGTATTAGACTTAAATAACACTAGGAAATTAAAAAAATTTAACATTAGGTTTTCAAAGATTTAAAACTTAGATAGGACTTAACAAACATTTAGGACTTATTAATAAAAATTGGATTAAGGATTTAATTAAATAAACTTAGGACTTATATTTAAATTAGAAACTTATTAACAAACAGTTGGACATAACTTAGAACATAGGACTTAATTTAAACTTTTTAAATAAATTATTATTAACATAAACTTGATTTAAATTACTTAAAAACTTAGGACAAAGACTTAGACTTATTACATAAACTTGGGGACATAACATTTAGGACTTTAAATAAAAATTTTAATTCATAAACTTAGGACTTATATTACATTGGACTTTTAATTAACAACTTAGGATAGGACTTTTTACATAACCTTAAAACAGGATTAGCTTAGGATTAAGAACTAGGACTTAGGACTTATACTAAAAAACTGGATTAGGATTATTTACATACCCCAAGGATTAGGATTTTAAAAACTTAGCTTAAATTAATTATTATAGAAAACCTAAAAGGAAAAAACAACTTAGGACTTATTACATAACACTAGGACTTATTATTTTAACTAACTTTAAAAGAAAGTTTTACATAAACATTGGACTTGGTTATTAAAAACCCACTAACTTAGGGAAAATAACCTTAGGACTTAGAAAACTTAAATAACAAATAGTTGGACTTATTACATAACACTTAGGACTTAGGACTTAAAATAACTTAGGTAACTTCATTAGGACTTTAACTTAACTTAATAAACTTGGGCTTAGACTTTTTAATAACATTGTAATTAATTATTAAACTAAATAAAAAAATTTAAAGGACTAGGATATTAAAACCCTTAGGATTAGGACTAATAATTGGAATTTATACATAGGACTTAGGACTTATACATAACTTAGGTTTAAGGATTAAAACCAAATTTTAAAAATTAGGATAGGAATAAATTTTTAACATAAATTGGGACTTATTAATAACAAATTAAACTAAGGACTATTATAACATTAGACTTAGGACTTGGACTTAAATTAGGACTTAACTTAATTTTTAAAAACTTAGGACTTAGGACTTATTACAAATTTTACTTATTAAAATTTAGGATTGGGACTTTAAACATTAATTAGGACTTATTACTAAATTAACATAGGACTTATTAGGAAAAAAAACCCTTTTTGGACTTAAATTAGACTAAATTAAATTATTAACAAATACTTAACATGATTAGAAAAGTTTAGACCCATAACACTTGGGTTATACTTTTAACTTGGTTTAAACAAAAAAAAAAACCAAGATTTAAAATAGGATTAATAACAATTAGGACTTAGGCCCTTATTACAAAACACTTAAAAGGGGGGTTTTAATATTAGACTAAAATTTTAAATTAAGGATTGGATTATTACATAACACTTAGGACTTAGAATTTTAAAACACAAAGGACTTAGGAAACAAATTAGGACTTATTATTAAAAACCTAGGATATTACATAAAACTTAATTAGGATTAGGATTAGGTTTTTTAAAACCCTTAGGACTTAAACTTAACTTATACTAAACTTGGGTTAGAAATAATAAACTTAGGATTATTAAAAACTTAGGTTAGGATTAATTACAACAAGGATTAGATAAACAATTTTAACATAATAACTTAAAATTAATTAAATCTTAGAATAACACCTTAGCTTGGCTTATAAAAACAACTTAGGACTTTAGGCCCTTTTTAAATAACACTTAGATTTATTACTAACTTAGGACTAATTAACTAATATTTTACTTAGATTATACATAACCTTACTTAGATTATTAATAAACTTGGGTAGATTAAGATTTTAGACTAAAAACTTAGGACTTATTAACAAAAAATTAACTTGGACTTAACTAAAACTTGGGACTTAACTAACATTGGACTTTTATACATAACACTTAATTGACTTATTAATAAAACACTTAGGCTTAACTAAAAAAAAATTAAATTAAAAAAATTTGGGTTTAGGATTTTTCATAAAATTAGGAAACTTGGTTTTTTCCCTTAGGACTTAACAAATTTTTTAAATTTAAAATTTTAAACATAACACTTGGGACTTAGGATTTTTAAATAAACAAAACTTAAAAAAAATTTTTAAAAATTTAACTAAATTTAGGACTTAAAAAAAAACCTTAACTTGGGTTTTAATAAAAACTTTGGACTTACCTTAACAAAAATTTGGGAAAATTTTAGGACTAAACACTTAGGACTTGGGATTTATTAATAACATTTAGGCTTAGGACTTTTTACATAAACTTGGGACTTAGGTTTTTAAACTAACAAACACTTAGGTTGGGAATAACAAAAAATTAACTTGGGACTTTTTAAAATTAAATTTGGGGTTTTAGGACAAAAGGATTTAAACCAAAACCTTAGGATTTTACAAAAACCCCTTAGGATTTTTTCAAACATTTTTGGATTTAAAACTTAACTTTTGGGACTTGGGACTTATTACATAACACTTGGGATTAGGACTTATTACATAACACTTAGGACTTAGGGCTTAACAAAACCTTAGGTATTTAACAAAACCCTTTGGACTTTAGGATTATTAATAAAATTTTTGATTTTGGGACTTATTAAAATAACACTTAGGAAATTAGGGACTTTTTAAAACCCTTTAGACTTTAGGATTAACATACATTTTAAGGACTTAGGAACTTTTTCAAAACTTGGGATTAACATAACACTTAGGATTAGGACTTTAAACCTTAGGTTAATTAAACCCAAATAAAACTTGGGCTTAAACATACACTTAGGACTTAGGACTTTTTACATAACAACTTGGGATTAAAATAAACTTGGGTTGGACTTTAAATTAACTTAGGACTTATTAATAACACTTGGACTTAGGACTTAACATAAACTTAGATTGGGACTTATTACTAAAATTTGGACGTTTTACTAACATTTTTGGGGACTTAGGACTTTTTAATAACTCTTAGGACTTACCACTTGGGACTGGGAAAACTTTGGTTGGATTAGGAATAACATTAGGACTGGACTTTTTAAAACATAACACTTAGGAATTTAGGACTTTTTAACAACACTTAGAAAATTAAACTTAGGACTTAAAAACACTTAGGACTTAGGACATAATCACTTGATTTAGGACTTTTACAAAACACTTAGGTTTAATTATAATAACTTAGGATTTTTACAAAACCAGGACTTAGGATTATTACAAAACTTAGGAATTAGGACTTTTAATAAAAAATTAATTTTAGGACTTTGGACTTAAAAACATAACCTTAGGACTTTAGGCTTTTTAAAACATTTTAAAGGACTTAGGACTTATTACATAAAAAAGTTTAGGTTTAGGCCCCTTAGGACTTTTTATTACATAACATTAGGACTTGTTACATAAACTTAGGATTAGAATTATAAAACACTTGGTTTATTTAAAATAACACTTGAGGCTTAAAAACCTTAGGTTTAAACTAAACTTAACTTGATTTAGGGATTTTAATTACATAACCTTTGGGGCTTGGTTTTTAATTTAAATTAGGACTTAATCTTAGGATTTAGGCAAAGATTACATAACATTGGTTTAGGACTTTTACATAACATTGGGGCTTAGGACTTTACTAACACTTGGGGTTGGCTTAAACCTTAAAAAACACTTAGGGCTTAAACTTTAGGATTTGGATTAAACTTTTAACACTTAAAGGATTTAAAATTAACATAACATTAGGATTAGGTTTTTCATAAACAATTAGACTTGGGACTTGGATTGGAAAACAAAAACCTTGGGGGCTTAGGCTTATTAATAACACTTAGGATTTAACTTATTACATAACACTTAGGGAAATTTATTACCTAAATTTAAGGACTTAGGATTTTTAAAAAACCTTTGGGACTTAGGACTTTTTACATAACATTGGCTAGGAATTTCAAACCTTTGGGGCTTGGACTTGGGAAATAACACTTAGGACTTAGACTTATTACAAACATCTTTTGGGCCCCCTTTAGGCTTAGGAATTTAAAAAATTCCTTTTTTACATCCCAAAATTTGGGGATTTATTACAACACTTTGGACTTAGGTTATTACAAACATTTTGGTACTTTTTGGACTTATTAAAAACATTAACACTTAATAGGGTTATTACTTTAACACTTGGACTTAGGACTTTTACATAACATTTAGGACTTAGGTTATCAACATTTTTAAAAATTGGGGGATTTTACTAACACTTAACTAAAATAACATAAACTTAGGATTTAGGATTATTACAAAACCCCTTTTTAAATTAGGACTTTTTTCTTAGGACTTTTTAAAAATAACTTGGACTTTTTACATAAACTTGGGATTTAGGACTTATTTACAAAACACTTGGTTAGGATTTAGGAAAAATAACACTTAACTTGGACTTATTAAAAAAAAATTAGGCTTTTACATAAAACTTAGATTTTAAACCCTTATTAATAAAAAAACAAACTTAGGGACTTAGGTTTTTTTAAATTAACCTTAGGACTTAACAAAATTAATAGGTTAGGACGTTTTAAAAACCCTTAGGTTTTTTTTAAATAACCTTAGGCTTGGGACTTATTACTAACACTTAGGTTTAGGACAAAAACACTTGGGTTTGGGTTTTATTCAAAAACTTTGATTTAGGACTTAACAAAACATTTAGGACTTGGACTTAACAAAACCCTTTGGCTTAGTTTGGGCTTATTACTTTTAAACATTAGGGACTTGGACTTTACATAAAAAACTTAGGCCCCTTTAGGACTTATTTTCATAACCTTAACTTAGGATTTTTAAAAAAACACTTGGACTTGGGACTTATTACATAACATTAGGACTTAGGACTTTTTACAAACCTTAGGTTTAAACCCCGTTTAGGATTTATTACTTAACATTTAGGATTTAGGATTAAACAATTTGACTTAGGACTTTACAAAAACACTTTTAGTTTTTCCCTTGGGGATTTTGGGGATTATTACTTTAACACTTAGGACTTGGCTTTTTTAAAAACATTTAGGATTTGGGACTTATTACATAAACTTAGGGAAAATTTTATTACAAAACACTTGGGGATTAAACTAACCTTTATTTTAAAAAACCACTTAGGGCAAACTTAGAATTTGGACGAAAATTAAACAAACCAAAATTTAGGTTAGGACAAAACATTTGGGACTTGGGATTTTTTACTTTTAACACTTAGGATATTACTAAACTTGGCTTAGGACTTTTTACAAAACATTTTGGACTTAGGGATTATTACATAACACTTGGGATTTGGGATTAAAATTAAAAACTTGGACTTAGGAATTTTAAATACCTTTTAGGATTGACTTATTACATACACTTAGGGGAATTTTTAAAATAACCTTAGGATTTTTAAAACCTTTTTGGACTTTTTAACTTTAAAAAAGACTTAGGTTTAAAAAACCCCTTGGACTTAACTTTTAAAACACTTAGGATTTGGACATAACATTAGGACTTGGGACTTATTACATAAATTCTTATTATTAATAACATTTAAAAGGGACTTGATTAAAAAACCTTATTAATTTAACAAAAACTTGGCCCCTTGGACTTTTTTACAAAACACTTATAAAAAGTAGACTTAAAAAACATTAAAACAATACATTAGGACTTAGGACTTTAAAAACACTTGGGACTTGGAAAATTTTACTAACTTAGGACTAAAAAATTAAATTAATTTGGAAACTTCATTTTGGATTAGGACTTATTTTACATTAATTTTCTTGGGAAAAACATTAGGTTTTGGTTTTTCATAACACTTTTGGACTTAACTTATTAATAACAAAAACTTAGGATTTTGGACATTAACCCCTTGGATTAGGATTTTACATAAACTTTTTGGGATTTTACAAAAACCAAACTAAGGACTTTTAAAACCCTTAAAAAGGAACTTTTACTAACCTTAGGACTTAGGTTTTTTAACAAAACACTTAAGGATTTGGGGGTTTAACTTTTAATTTAAATTTATAAAACAAAAGGCTTGGAATAAATTAAACTTCTAGGATTTTTTACCATTTAAATGGACTTATTAAAAAACCTTGGGACTTGGGGTTAACATAACATTAGGATTAGGACTTTTTAAAAAACCCCTTTGGGTTTTTAAAACATAACACTTGGATTAGGATTATTACAAAACACTTTGGACTTAGGTTATTAAATAAACTTAGGGACTTGACTTAACATAACTTAGGATTTAGGACTTAACTAACACTTAGGACTTAGGTTAAATAAACTTAGATTAGGACTTATTCATAAACCAAACTTAGGACTTAGGACTCCTTTGGATTTGGTATTACTAACACTTTGGGACTTTTATTAAAATTAATAGGAATTAGAAAATTAATTAAATTAACATAACACTTGGGGAAATTTTACAAAACCTTGGGATTTAGGATTTAAATTCCAAAAACAAATTACATAAACTTAGGACTTTAGGACTTAACTTTCCCCACTAGGACTTAGATTTTACATAACACTTAGGCCCCTTTTTAGGACTTTTAAATTACATAACAATTACTACCTTGGGATTTAACAAAATAAACTTAGGACTTGGGACTTATTACATAAACTTGGGACTTAGGACTTAACTATTACAAAAACATTGGGGCTTAGGATTTTTTCATAACATTTTGGATTTTAAAACTTTAACATAACTTAGGAAACTTATTACATAACACTTAGGATTTTTACAAAACACTTAGGACTAGGACAAAAATTATTACATAACATTTGGGACTTAAATTTGGGGAATTATTACAAACACTTAGGACTTAACATAACAAAATTGGGACTTATTAAAAACCCTTTAAAATTTTAGGACTTAAATTAAACCTTTGGATTGGACTTATTACAAAACACTTGGGAAAACTAACTTAGGATTATTAATAAACATTTTTAGGACTTGGGATTTATTACATAACACTTGGTTAGGACTTAACTAACACTTGGGATTTAGGACATTAACACTTAGGACTTAACTAAAAAAAAGGACTTAACATAACAATTAAAAAGACTTTTTTGGACTTAGGATTATTACTAACACTTAGGCTAGGACTTATTACATAACACGTAGGAAAATTAGGACTTAGGTTTTGATTAAATAACTTTTTTGGACTTAACATAACATTTTAGGGATTTTTAAAAAACCTTCTTTCATAACATTGGACTGGATTATTTAAAACATTAGGACTTAGGATTTAAAAAAGGGAAAATTATTACATAAAAAATTTGGGACTTAGACTTATTACTAACACTTAGGACTTGGGGAAAAAAACTTAGGACTTGGGATTATTTTAAACACTTGGGCTTAGGACCCCAAAACTTAGGACTTAGGACAAACCCTTTGGGGGACTTATTACAAAACCTTAAAATTGAACTAAAACTTAGGATTAGGTTATTACATAACACTTGGGAATAGGACTTATTATAAATTAACAATTTTTGGACAAAAAGGACTTGGAAACTTTTTAAACACTTAGACTTAGGGTTTATTACATAACACTTAGGGGTTTTGGGACAAACATTTTTAGGATTAGGCTTATTACATAAACTTAGGATTGGGACTTTTAACATCCCACTTAGGACTTGGGACTTTTACATAACTTGGGACTTTAACATAACACTTAGGATTTAGGACTTTTTACAAACAAACTTAGGATTTGGGACTTATTACATAACACTTTGACTTTTTTACATAGACTTGGGACTTTTTTACATACACTTTTAGGATTATTACATAACACTTGGTTTTTAAAAAACCCTTTGGACTTATTACTAACATGGGACTGGTTTAAGACTTAGAATTCCTTAGGCTTAGGTTTTTAAAACTTAGGACTTGGGACTTATTACATAAACTTAACTTAGGAAAAAACACTTAAACTTAGGATTAGGACTTATTAATAACACTTAGACTTAGGTTTTAATAACACTTGGATTTAACTTATTACTTAGGATTGGACTTAACTAACACTTGGGACTTAAGGCTTTTAAACATTTGGGACAAAATAAATTAACATTCACTTAGGACTTAGACTTATTACATAACACTTTTTAGGAAAAATAGGACTTATTACATAAAAATTAAAGGGGACTTAGGATTAATTAATTAATTAGGACTTTACTCCAAA
>JARQOC010000547.1:0-72846 GCA_033576535.1 Allobates femoralis | reverse complement strand
ATAGTGTACCTAGAGTCCAATGGGCCCAGTTGTGAAATTTGGACCTGGACACACACACACACACACACACACATACTCGTTTAAGTGCTTTAGGGGGACACCTGACTGGAACATGTATTGTGGGGACACCATTCCCTGCAGTGATATTAACAAGGCAATCACATAGGAATATTTAAAAACCAGAGAAAACAGAGTTCAATTGCCCGTGTAACCAAACGTCATTTGCTGTCCACAATTGTGTTTGTTGCAATAATAATAATTTATTAGGTGCAAGGATACAGTCAATAAACGTTTGCAGGTAAAGTTTTGACAAGGATTAGAGGTAGGGAGAGGAGGTAGGAAGACCGAGGCAGAGACAGAAAACCAGGAGAGTCCAGAGGGGTAGTAAAAGTGCGTGTGCTTAACAAGGTGCAAAACTAGGCAGACAAAGGTGCGAAGCTCCAAGTCTTAGTCATAGCCTGGTTAGGGGATATAAATAAAAAGCACAATGTTTGTTGCTTACCCATGGACCCTGGTAGGGAGGTCTTCCAATCTGCCTGGAGGTCTAGTAGCCCCGACACGTGTTTTATCTACCATGGGTGTTTATGAATGAGAGCTAGCCTTAAACTGCCATGGACTAGACATTCAGAGGACACCCTCACTGATGGGGGACTGGGGAGGAATTTTAACCACAAGAAGGACAAGAACACAGCATCTACCTATATATGGATTGGTCTTACCAAACAAACATCGATGTTATATGATGTGCTGCCCTTCTGTGTGATTCCTTCCTTTTTTCTCCCCCACTTTTCTTTGAGCCCCCAGTCTGGGTTGTTCTCTGTCTATACATTCTATTGTTCATGGCTAATATACTGCTGGTTAACTAGGGCCGCACTGTAAACGTCACCTATTTACTTCAATAGTGACTGGGAATTACTCCCATATCACGTTAAATTGTGCCCTTAGTCTGTGCCCTCATCCAAAATGGCGATCGCCGCCGTGCGCATGCGCACTAGTGAAATGGGAAGCAGACGGCGGGCGGGACTTCTATGCAGGGTGCACGGGGGAAATGACGTCACCGGAAGTTGCGTTCCGGACCCTGTGCACCCCTGAATGCGCTCCCCGTCGTTCTGGGACCGCCTTCACAGTGCTTCATGCAGCCAAATGAGCGGATTGCCATTGGCTAAACTCCATATATAAACCCCCAAAACCTAGCACACCTCACCACCAGCCCCCTGAAGCAGCCGACGCGAAACACGTGTCGGGGCTACTAGACCTCCAGGCAGATTGGAAGACCTCCCTACCAGGGTCCATGGGTAAGCAACAAACATTGTGCTTTTTATTTATATCCCCTAACCAGGCTATGACTAAGACTTGGAGCTTCGCACCTTTGTCTGCCTAGTTTTGCACCTTATTAAGCACACGCACTTTTACTACCCCTCTGGACTCTCCTGGTTTTCTGTCTCTGCCTCGGTCTTCCTACCTCCTCTCCCTACCTCTAATCCTTGTCAAAACTTTACCTGCAAACGTTTATTGACTGTATCCTTGCACCTAATAAATTATTATTATTGCAACAAACACAATTGTGGACAGCAAATGACGTTTGGTTACACGGGCAATTGAACTCTGTTTTCTCTGGTTTTTATAAGACATTGATGTCTGTACACAGGGAATGAGCAGACTGAGAACAAGCTCAGCACTGCTACATCAGGCAGAAGGCGGGCTCTAGGACCCTGGAGCTGCGGCAGCCAGCACACTGAGCAGACAGGACTCTTATCTGTGGAGTTTCCCAGCGATTACAGTTGCAAAGTAAACGAGTCCAATGCAAATAAATTACAAAACTAGGATTGCTTCAGGCTGAAGCTTCCGAGACACATCTGCGATTTGTAAATCTCACACTACTCGCTATTACTCGCTTCCCCATTCATTAACATTGGACTCGCTAGACTCGCAACGAGTAGCGAGTCCTGTGCTCGGACTCGCTAGAGTCAAGCGATTCCGAGTAATTTAGGATTCGCCCATCACTACTAAGTAGATTTCAGGGCATATTGTCTACAAAATCCATACACAGAAAAATTAGCCCTCCTGTCCTGTGTGCTGATCCAGTCTGCGGCTGTCAGGGTCATCCCGGACAGCCCCGGACCGGATCACGCCGCAGTGTGAAGGCACCCTTAGAAACAAAGTTATGGACAAACATGTTAAAGGTAAAGGTTCTAAGACCATCTCCAAGAAGTTTGATGTTCCTGTGACTACAGCTGCACATATTGTTCAAAAATTGAAGATCCATGGGACTGTAGCCAACCTCCCTGGACGTGGCAACAGGAGGAAAAATTATGTCAAATCAAAGAGACGGACGGTTATTACAAATGGTAACCATACAGCCCAGAAAAACTTCTAAAGAGGTTAAAGGTGAACATCAAGCTCAAGGAACATCAGTGTCAGATTGCACCACCCATCATTATTTGAGTCAAAGTGGACTTCATGGGAGACGACTGAGGAGGACACCATTGTTGAAAAAAAATCATAATGGCTCAGTGGTTAGCACTGTATTATATATAGAGCAGCACAGTGGCTTAGTGGTTATCCCTGTACTATATATAGAGCAGCACGGTGTCTCAGAGGTTAGCAATATACTATATATAGGGCAGCACGGTGGCTCAGTGGTTAGCACTGTACTATATATAGGGCAGCACGGTGGCTCAGTGGTTAGCACTGTACTATATATAGAGCGACACGGTGGCTCAGTGGTTAGCATTGTAGTATATATAGAGCAGCACGGTGGCTCAGTGGTTAGCACTGTACTATATATAGGGCAGCACGGTGGCTCAGTGGTCAGCACTGTATTATATATAGAGCAGCACAGTGGCTCAGTGGTTATCCCTGTACTTTATATAGAGCAGCACGGTGGCTCAGAGGTTAGCACTGTACTATATATAGGGCAGCACGGTGGCTCAGTGGTTAGCACTGTACTATATATAGGGCAGCACGGTGGCTCAGTGGTTAGCACTGTACTATATACAGAGCAGCACAGTGGTTCAGTGGTTAATACTGTACTATATATAGAGCAGCACTGTGGCTCAGTGGTTAGCACTGTACTATATATAGAGCAGCACGGTGGCTCAGTGGTTAGCACTGTACTATATATAGGGCAGCATGGTGGCTCAGTGGTTAGCACTGTACTATATATAGGGCAGCACGGTGGCTCAGTGGTTAATACTGTACTATATATAGAGCAGCACTGTGGCTCAGTGGTTAGCACTGTACTATATATAGAGCAGCACGGTGGCTCAGTGGTTAGCACTGTACTATATATAGGGCAGCATGGTGGCTCAGTGGTTAGCACTGTACTATATATAGGGCAGCACGGTGGCTCAGTGGTTAGCACTGTACTATATATAGGGCAGTATGGTGGCTCAGTGGTTAGCACTGTACTATATATAGGGCAGCATGGTGGCTCAGTGGTTAGCACTGTACTATATATAGGGCAGCACGATGGCTCAGTGGTTAGCACTGTACTATATATAGAGCAGCACAGTGGCTCAGTGGTTAGCACAGTACTATATATAGGGCAGCATGGTGGCTCAGTGGTTAGCACTGTACTATATATAGAGCAGCACAGTGGCTCAGTGGTCAGCACTGTACTATATATAGGGCAGCACGGTGGCTCAGTGGTTAGAACTGTACCATATATAGGGCAGCACAGTGGCTCAGTGGTTAGCATTGTACTATATATAGGGCAGCACGGTGGCTCAGTGGTTAGCACTGTACTATATATAGGGCAGCACAGTGGCTCAGTGGTCAGCACTGTACTATATATAGGGCAGCACGGTGGCTCAGTGGTTAGCACTGTACTATATATAGAGCAGCACGGTGGCTCAGTGGTCAGCATTGTACTATATATAGGGCAGCACGGTGGCTCAGTGGTTAGCACTGTACTATATATAGAGCAGCACGGTGGCTCAGTGGTTAGCACTGTACTATATATAGGGCAGCACGGTGGCTCAGTGGTTAGCACTGTACTATATATAGAGCAGCACGGTGGCTCAGTGGTTAGCACTGTACTATATATAGGGCAGCACGGTGGCTCAGTGGTCAGCACTGTACCATATATATGGCAGCACGGTGGATCAGTGGTTAGCACTGTACTATATATAGGGCAGCACGGTGGCTCAGAGGTTAGCACTGTACTATATATAGGGCAGCACGATGGCTCAGTGGTTAGCACTGTACTATATATAGAGCAGCACGGTGTCTCAGTGGTTAGCACTGTACTATATATAGAGCAGCACGGTGTCTCAGTGGTTAGCACTGTACTATATATAGGGCAGCACAGTAGCTCAGTGGTTAGCACTGTACTATATATAGAGCAGCACGGTGTCTCAGTGGTTAGCACTGTACTATATATAGGGCAGCACGGTGTCTCAGTGGTTAGCACTGTACTATATATAGGGCAGTATGGTGGCTCAGTGGTTAGCACTGTACTATATATAGAGCAGCACAGTGGCTCAGTGGTTAGCACTGTACTATATATAGAGCAGCACGGTGTCTCAGTGGTTAGCACTGTACTATATATAGTGCAGCACGGTGGCTCAGTGGTTAGCACTGTACTATATATAGAGCAGCACGGTGGCTCAGTGGTTAGCACTGTCCTATATATAGAGCAGGACGGTGGCTCAGTGGTTACTGCAGTCTTGCAGCACTGAGGTCCTGGGTTCAAATCCCAACAATGTCAACATCTGCAAGGAGTTTGCATGTTCTCCGTGTGTTTGCATGTGTTTCCTCCTACACTCCATAGACATACTGATACTGGATATAGCTTGTGAGTCCTAATGTCGGTGCCCACTCCTGAGCCATAGCCTACATAATAATAAAGGTCATACCCGGAAGACAGTAAAACCCTCCATCTTCTCAATGGTCATTTCTCCCGCTGGGGCATTACTGTAACAGCAATGCTTCTCGGCAGGCCCGGACTGGCCATAGGGAGGGGCGGGACAATTCCCTATGGGCCGCCCCCCTAACTGCAAAATGGGCTGCTGGCCCTTTAAATTTCCCCTCAGAGTCCCTGTGTGCGCACACGTCCTTGCTGACAAGGGCCGCTGCAGCGCGCACAGGGCTCTCTCTCTGTGTGGCCAGAATCAGCGCCGAGTCTTGTTTTTGTGGGCGGAGTTCACCCTCTGCTCACCAGTCCCGGGATCCTGCACTGTCTGCTTGATTCATTGCAGGCTCTAGTGATTGCTGATCTACCAATTAGACAGCAGGAAACAATCACTAGAGACTGCAATGTCTGCTACCTGCTCTCTGATTGGGGCACAAGCCGTCACTGTAGGTTACAGTGTGCTGTGCTCTGCATCAATAACTGGAGAGCAAGAAGCAGTGAGCAGACTGTGCAGCACGCTGAGGAGATGCTGCTCCACAGGGGAAACTTCATACAGAGCTGTGAGTAACAGCAAAGTTAACTCTCCCTGCTGCTTAGGTGTGTGTTTGTGTGTGTATATGGGAGTATGTATGGGGGTATGTGTGTACATGGGGGAGTGCATGTGTTTATGTATGGGGGGGGTATGTGAGGTGTATATGGGTGTCTGTGTGTGTGTGTGTGTGTGTGTGTGTGTGTGGTGCATATGGATGTCTGAGTGCATGTGGGGGTATATGGGTGTCTGTGTCTGTGTATGTGTTTGTGGTGTGTATATATGTGTGTGTGTGTGTATGTGGAGTGTGTATATGGGTGTGTATGTGGGGTGTATATAGATGTCTGTGTGTGTATGTAGGGTATGTGTATATGGGGATGTGTATATGTGTGTGTGTATTTATAGGGGTGTGTGTATATATAGGAGTGTATATAGGTGTCTGTATGTGTAAATGGGGCTGTATATATGTGTATATGGGGGTGTGCATGTGGGGTGTATATGGGTGCCTGCATGTGTGTGTATGTGGGGTGTGTGTGTGTGGGGGGTGTATATGGGTGTCTGTGTGTATGTGTTTGTGGGGTGTATGAGTGTGTTTATGGGTGTGTGTGTATGTGGGGTGTATATAGATGTCTGTGTGTGTGTATATAGGTGTGAGTATATGGGTGTGAGTATGTGGGGTGTATATGGGTGTCTGTGTGTATGGGGGTGTTTGTGTGTGGGAAGTTGGTGTAGATGGGGTGAAACCCAGCTAGAGGGGTCAGACAGGCAGAAACAGGAGAGGTAGTAGTATACTTCATTCTGTGTGATTAATGCAGCCTCAGGTCCTTAACTGCGGTGTGTGTGCATCTGTGTATGTTTTGATGTATGTGCATGCGTGTGTCCATGCCCATGGTGATGTATGTAAGTGGTAACATGTGATGTGTGTATCCGTAATTGGTGCATGTGTGATGCTATATGTATGTGTCCATGCACATGGTGACAATTGTGCGTCGTGTTTGTTTTGACAAGCTTATCTTCCCGGACAATGTGCAGTAACCCGGTGTGGCCCCCAGCTTCATCCAGACACTTTGCCCAGTAAGATAGCGGTGACACAGGACTCAAGCAGCTGTTAGCGCCAAGTATGCAAAACTCCGGGCTGGCTGTGTCCTCCGTGTCCACTCTGCCCCCCTGAGCCTGTGCAGTGTCCTTCATGTCCGCTCTGCCCCCCTGAGCCTGCGCAGTGTCCTTCGTGTCCGCTCTGCACCTGTGAGCCTGCTCAGTGTCCTCAATGTCCACTGTGCCCCCCTTAGCCATCGCAGTGTCCTCCATGTCTGCTCTGCCCTCCTGAGCCTGCGCAGTGTCCTCCATGTCTGCTCTGGCCCCCTGAGCCTGCGCAGTGTCCTTCATGTCTGCTCTGCCCCCCTGAACCTGCGCAGTGTCCTTCATGTCTGCTCTGCCCCCCTGAGCCTGCGCAGTGTCCTTCGTGTCCGCTCTGCACCCGTGAGCCTGCGTAGTGTCCTCCATGTCTGCTCTGCCCTCCTGAGCCTGCGCAGTGTCCTACATGTGCTCTGCCCCCCTGTGCCTGCGCAGTATCCTTTATGTCTGCTCTGCCCCCCTTAGCTTGTGCAGTGTCCTTCATGTCTGCTCTGCCCACCTGAGACGGCGCAGTGTTCTGATGAAGCTCGGGTGCAGATGAGAAGCCACCAGGCCGTAGGGTACTCGAGACCGGGCAGCTGCTGTCGCTGGGGAGTCACGGGAGTCGTGACCCAGTCCCGTGGCCTGTGCCAAGTCCAAAAAGGGGTTATATACAGGGAGTTTGTCGTGACCCCACCTGTGGTATGTGGTCAGGTTGACCACCGCTGCCGTATTCCTGCTGGTGGATGGTGGTGAGGGGCAGCGTAGATGTTAAGCTCTTATGGGTGGGGCTGGGTGCCCCCAGTACATGAGTAGTGGATAATGGCGTGCTCTGGATGCTGCACTCGTGTGTCTCCCAGCAGTGTCTCCAGCCAGCACGCAGGGACAGCAAAGATGCTCAGCAGGTGGAGGTCTCTGCTGCAGTGTAGTAATGAACAGTCACAGGCACTTTACTGTTCCAAAGTTCTTAAAAGTCAGTTACAGTACAGTTCACAGTTCTTACACTTGTCAGGGACCCGGGTGCCACTGCAGCTCAGACGGTTCCTCTGCATCGCTTCCCTCAAAGGACCTTCCAGGCCTCTACTCTGTCTCTGTCCTCGCACATGGGTTTGGTCCGGCCGTTATGGGCTTTGTAGTGATGTCTCTCTCTGCTTTAGGGTCACTAGCCCTAGTCCTACTCCGCTGCGGTACTTTGGTCACGGGCCTTAGAGTCTCCGTAACATGCCAGGATGCCTCGTGATTAGGGTCTTGAAGTCTCCCCGGTCACCTCTACAGAGCCAGTGCTCTAGTTGTCCTGGCCGAGCTCTCCAGTGACCCAGGTGTAATTTGGGCTCACCAGGCTCCCTCTTTCTCTCTGGTAGTCAGCTCTGGGTCCTCAGGTCAGCTATGTCAGTTGCGGCTGTCGGGCCCGTTGTTCTACCACTATTCTCAGTGTGGTGTCTCGGCTTGTGGTGCTTCTTTCTCGCCTCCTCTGCTCTTCCAACGTAGTGTTCCTAGGCCCAACTCGTGTCTAGTTCCTCCATATACTTGTCCGTGTCTCTTTCTCTCCACCCACACTTCTCTAAACTCCCGCCACCCCTTGCCTGACATAGAGTTTCTAGGCATTGGGTCGGTGTGTGTGTGTTCCTCAGTCAACCGTCTTACCTCGTCTGGCTGCAGTCCACCCTGTGGCCGCCCTGGTTGCAGGGGCGCCACACAGACGCACTGCCTTCATCATGGGAGGCAGAGATGTGCAGAGCAGGCGTTGATGCTGGTCTTCATGTCACTAACAGCTACAGGGGCATGATAACATTAGTGGGATCATCTTAGACTATATTCATACAGGGCGCTTTTGCAGTGTTTTTTTCTGCAGCTATTGCATCGCACTGCCCAGAATCAGCCGGCGGTTAACCTGACCTGAAAATGTCAGCTGCATAGAAATACATAAAGCCGTCGTGCTCAGATCAGGAGAGCCTCCAGGCGGTGCAATGCAATCCTTGCTTGAGTCATATGCTACACTCTGCACAGTACCACTTCTCCTGTCCTGTATACTGGGTGTAATCCTCAGTATCTGTGTTATTCTGTATATATACACTGCACAGTACCACTTCTCCTGTCTTGTATACTGGGTGTAGTCCTCAGTATCTGTATTATTCTGTATATATACACTGCACAGTACCACTTCTCCTGTCCTGTATACTGGGTGTAATCCTCAGTATCTGTGTTATTCTGTATATATACACTGCACAGTACCACTTCTCCTGTCTTGTATACTGGTTGTAGTCCTCAGTATCTGTATTATTATGTATATATACACTACACAGTACCACTTCTCCTGTCCTGTATACTGGGTGTAATCCTCAGTATATACACTGCACAGTACCACTTCTCCTGTCCTGTATACTGGGTGTAATCCTCAGTATATGCACTGCACAGTACCACTTCTCCTGACCTGTATACAGGGTGTAATCCTCAGTATCTGTATTATTCTGTATATACACTGCACAGTACCACTTCTCCTGTCCTGTATACTGTCCTGCTGTCAGAGACGTGGTATTGGACTTCGGGATTTTCAGCATTTATATGTTGTTTAAATTATCTTGAATAAGGAAGTCATCACTTCTCTTCTGTATAGGTGATGACTTTCTCTTCGCTGTGGATCTGACCGCTGGGACCCCACAATCCTGAGAAACTGTAGCTTTGAAGAGTATCATGTGAATGGACCAGTGGGTGAGTACTCCCTCTGTCTCGCCACTCACATGTGGCTCTCCAAATAACTCTTGTAAAACGGTGATGAGGGTCACGCCAATGTAAAAACAAAATTCACTTATTGTGACTGATAGATGATATAGTGTGTGGGCTGGTGGGGTCTTTACTTCCCGGGCTGATTTTTGGTCCCAGTCCGGCCCTGCTTCTCGGCCAATTCCAGAAAGGCTTTTCTTGCATCATCTTCTGAAATCTTTGCACGTCTATATGGAAAAATACAAAATAATAAAACTAAGAATAAAGTTTGACATGGAATTGCTGCATCTAATCCTATCATGTGTGATACTATCTGCTGAGATGCTTTATCTGGAAGACGGAAGGGAATGGTGCAGTTACACCAGGCAGAAGAAGGAACAGAAGCTTGACCCGGTTCTTGGTGGTTACAATATACAAACAAGATAAAAGGTGAAGTACAAGGGCCGACATTCTGGTAGCACATTCAGGGTAATAGCTTATCAGAACCATAACCACGACATACAGCAAAGCAACTGAATTACAGTCTCTGGTGGGACTTACTCCTAAATCTGAGCCCTGCGCGGCTCGCCACCATCCGATGGGTTGAAACAGTTGCTCGTTTCACAATCTGAACTCCTTCATACAGCTTCCAAACACTCCTTTGACACTACTTCCAGGGCAGGGTGAGGCGTATTAGACAGGGATAGCCAAGAGCAGGGTAGGGGTGGCAGCCCAGACAATCTCACCATTAGAGGTAACTCTGGGATAAGAGAAAGCTAGGGCCCCCCTAGCTTGAGGGCTCGTCTAGGAGACTCAGTCCTACCGTTATTCCTTACTACCACATGACAGTTCAACAGTGTCTGTGTGTTTTGGCTGTCGGGTTTTGCCATCAGTCTATGTGTATGATGTTACCACATATGCGGTGGCGGCGGCTGTGCAGAGCTATACATAGCAGAGAGCATCTTGTAAGAAGAGGATGATTTGGGGTGAAGTGGAGGGGCATCTTACAGTGTGGGAGCAATGTCAATGCATTGTGCTGTCGTGACGGCATCATACTGTGTGAGGAATATATCGTGTGGGGATCAAAAATGTTGAAAAATATCTTGGGGACTTTTGTTGACAACATAATATGTGTAGGGGGGAGTATCATAGGGACATCACACTCTGCGGTCTCATAGAGGGTATAAAACTGTGTGGAAACACTAAAAGGTTTACACAGGGTGAGGTTAGGGAGTTCCCGCATATGGTAAAATAAGTATTGGACACGTCACTAATTTTGTAAGTAAATATATTTCTAAAGCAACTATTGACATGAATTTCTCACCAGGTGTTGGTAACAACCCATCCAATACATACAGGCAAAGAAATCATGCTCAGGGGGATTTTGGCCCATTCCTCCACACACACACTCTTCCCATCCTGCAGATCCTGTAGATCCTTCTATGATCTCGGAGCTTTAGATCCTTCCAGACTTTTTCTATTGGATTCAGCTCCGGTGATCGGCTCGGCCATTCTAGCAGATTGATGTTCTTCCTTATCTGTGTGTTTGGGATCATTTTTCTGGTGAAATGTCGCCCTCGTTTCATCTTCATCATCCTGGTAGATGGGAGCAGATTATTACCTTGAATATCCCAGTACATTTGTCCATTCATCCTTCCTTAAATTATATCAAGTTTGCAGTGTCATCTGCTGAAAAACAGCCGCACACCATGATGTTCCCATCTCCACACTGCACTGTTGATGTTGTTGGGGTAATTTGTCGTTTGACCTCCAAACATGGTGTATTATGGCCTCCAAAGATTCTATGTTGCTCTCATCTGACTAGTCTATATTCTCCAGTATTTCACAGTGTTTAATTGCTGCCGAGCAAACTTTAAATGCTCTTGAACCTGCTTTTTGTTCAGCAATGGAGCCTTGCATGGTGAGTGTGCACACTGGAGCGTGCACACTGGAGCGTGCACACTGGAGCGTGCATACAGGAGCGTGCATACAGGAGCATGCATATAGGAGCGTGCATACAGGAGAGTGCATACAGGAGCGTGCATACAGGAGAGTGCATACAGGAGCGTGCACACTGGAGCGTGCACACATGAGCGTGCACACTGGAGCATGCATACAGGAGAGTGCATACAGGAGCGTGCATACAGGAGAGTGCATACAGGAGCGTGCATACAGGAGAGTGCATACAGGAGCGTGCATACAGGAGCGTGCATATAGGAGCGTGCATACAGGAGAGTGCATACAGGAGCGTGCATACAGGAGAGTGCATACAGGAGCGTGCATACAGGAGAGTGCATACAGGAGCGTGCATACAGGAGAGTGCATACAGGAGCGTGCATACAGGAGAGTGCATACAGGAGCGTGCATACAGGAGAGTGCATACAGGAGCGTGCATACAGGAGAGTGCATACAGGAGCGTGCATGCAGGCCATGGAAGGGGAGTGCATTGCTCTTTGTTTTCTGTGAACAATTGTACCTGCTGATTCCAGGTCTTTCTGTAGCTCTCCAAAGATGGTACTTGTCTCTACTGATAATTATTTTCACTCCTCTTGTTAAAACCGTATTCATATATATCCAACTTCTGTATATATATATATATGGGTTAAGCGCACAATCTGGCTAGTGGCTGGAACCTTTGTCTTTTAGTCTATAGATTGTTCTTGGTCTCGGTGTTTATTAATAACACAGTGTATTGATTTAACCCTTTCTCGGGATTTTTATTAAACTTCTTTAAAACAATTTTAAAACCATTAATCACATCTAAAATCATAGCATGCAAAAACAATGATTTTTATGAACTAGATTTTTGGGGTTATTAGGGATCTTGATACATTATTATGAGTCCCTCCTTCTGGTGCTTCCTCCCGTTTTCCCTCTTTGTAATATAAATATATGTGTATTACTGTTGTACCCTTGATTTTTTTGGCTTCCTGTATATGTTAATTAATTTACCTTTGTTATATTGCTGGGGTTCTTTCCTTTTGTAATGATCGTCTTGCTTTGCTGCTTAAGTGTCATCCTGCAGTTATTCAGTTTGTAATTTACCCTACTTTTTACCAGGATTTGGAATTATTCCTCTTTGTTCTCACCTGTATGGTATAACTGTCTTTTTTGCCTTGGTACGGTCAGTGTTGTCCTTATTTCTTTCTGTAATCACAATATTGCCTTATCATTCATGTTATTTCTCTACTGCAGTGGTCATACTCTGACCTTTCTATACCTTTGTGTTGGATTTCATTCAATGCGGTCTCTCCTCCTCTCCTCCTTCTAGTTTCTATCTCTCCTCTCTGAAATGTACAATATAACTTTCAGTCACTGCTGCTGCTGGCAGCTTAATTCTCCCCCTGTTTAGCCACTTACTTGTTGCCTTCTAGTTGGATTCTCCTCTATTTGGCGTTCGGTCTCTCTCCTCGCTGTGGAGGTAGATCTGGGCGCGTGATCAAGACGCCGCAGATCTCCTCTTCTGTCAGGTGGACTGGCTTTACCCATCATGAGATGTTTCTTGTGTGGCTCCTTGGTAATGAGACACCTCTTTGTAGGCTATCAGGTGAACTAGCTGATATTATTTCTCACCAAGTGGCAGGATTGCTTTCTAATTACTGATAGATTTCAGCTGCCAAGGCTTTTGGCACCTATCTTTCTATATGTGTTCAATACTTTTTCCATGTGTCAATTCTCATTATGACACATCCTGTGGATTAGATGGGTTGTTACCGACAAAGTAGGACCTTTCTAAATATATTTACTTAGAAAGTTGGTGACGTGTTCAATACTTATTTTACTTGCTGTATGTACCTCTTTACTGTTATTCAAAGTTAGACGATGTGTATAAATTATTCACTGGTGCAAAGGTATGATTGTGTGTAGGGGGCCTCAATGTCATCTCCGTAGTGGGATTAATTAAAGGACTGACACTTAAAAGGCTTTTTGCCTACTAAATAAATGTATCAAGTACTAATGGAACAGTGGATTAATATATGAAGGCTGCAGTCCAACCGACCCAGATGCTGGTGTGAATGGAGCTCTATGCAGAGTTGATGGGTATGCTGGAAGAAGAGTCCGTCATGAAGGGGACAATCCCGAAACTGCAGATAATAACAAAGTAACTCCAGAAATTTGTAGATAATTATATATTTACTGACAAATTGATAGAATCGGGAACGAATATAAATATTGTTTTTATCCCAGTCAAATTTAGATTTATTATTAGTTTAAAATGTAATCATTAATTTCTGAAATTGGTAATATCCTAAACCAGGAAATATTCTGTAAAAACTTACCGTACATTACTGTCTTCTATAGTTGACTTAAAGGTTTCATCTGTTAAAATAAAACAGCCTAAATTGATAGATGAAAAGATAATACATAAAGGACCGATGATAGATAAAGAGAAATAGATGAAGCCAAAGTAATTCAGCAAAAAAGAAAAAGGACTTTCATAGCCCACGTGGCACGACGTTTCGGCCGTAAAACAAGCCTTTATCAAGTACTATAGATAGAGTCATGGTCGAAGTGTTAGTACCTTAGAAATTGTTCCAGAAAATGAAGTATTTCTCCAGAATATTAAGGTTAGAAGTCCTTCTCCAGAGATCTTAATGTTTCCAAGAAGTTTCTAACCCATGGCAATATAGCTAATCTCCCTGGACGCGGATGGCGGAGAAAAATAGATGAAAGATTGTAATGCAGCATAGTCTGGATAGTGGATATGTCCGGCTCATATTTGGAGTTTTGTTTAAAAGTATGTTCAATTTGCCTTTTCTTTTCTCTGTATTTTTGTGTTGTTCCAATATAGACAAAGGAAATAAACATGTGTAACACAACACATAGAGAATTGTGATAAGATTCTGGAAGAAATACTTTGCTTTCTGGAACAATTTCAAGAGTGCCAAGTCTTTTGGCTATGACTGTAGATAGATACAATAGATAGATAGATAGATAGATAGATAGATAGATAGATAGATAGATAGATAGATAGATAACAGAAAAAAAGAAAGGTGATCTACAGGTGATCCAGGGTCAAGATGGAGTCTGCCCACTGAGAAGTGGGGGGATGGACAAGGAGGATAGGGATATCAGCGTAGGACTCATCGGACCTGAAGTCACTTTGTCGCAGTCGATGAGCAAACAGTCATTGGCCAATGTGTGTACTAAGAACTTCAGAAATAAAAAGATAAGATTTTTGAGTTTTTTGAAAAAAACGTAAGTTTTTAAACTTTTTTCTCAGGTATATATAGCTTGTTAGCACATGTACATCATTGGTAGTAGCTGTGTGCTGCAGAGAACTTTTTTCTAGTTAATATCCAGCGTCCCTGCTAGCACCAGTTCACATTGTCTGAGTGTGCTGTGCAGTTTTTTTCTGTTTTGTATTTTATGGAGTTGCTGGCTCCTTACTGCAATCTGCACCCTCATTGACCACAGGTGATCTTGGGTCGAGGTGGTGTCTGCCCACTGAGAAGTGGGGGAGCGGACAAGGAGGATAGGGATATCAGCGTAGCACTCATCGGACCTGAAGTCACTTTGTCGCAGTCGATGAGCAAACAGTCATTGGCAATGTATGTACCAAGAACTTCAGAAATAAAAAGATAAGATTTTTGAGTTTTTTGAAAAAACGTAAGTTTTTAAACTTTTTTCTCAGGTATATATAGCTTGTTAGCACATGTACATCATTGGTAGTAGCTGTGTGCTGCAGAGTACTTTTTTCTAGATAGATAGATAGATAGATAGATAGATAGATAGATAGATAGATAGATAGATAACTAGAAAAAGTACTCTGTAGCACTCAGCTACTACCAATGACGTACTAATGCTAACAAGCTATATGTATATGAAAAAAAGTTTAAAAACTTACGTTTTTTTCAAAAAACTCAAAGTTCTTATATTTTTTTTTAAAATCTGAAGTTCTTAGTACAGACATTGGCCAATGTGTGTACTAAGAACTTCAGAAATAAAAAAAAATAAGATTTTTGAGTTTTTTGGAAAAAACGTAAGTTTTTAAACTTTTTTCTCATATGCATATAGCTTGTTAGCATTAGTACATCATTGGTAGTAGCTGAGTGCTACAGAGTACTTTTTCTAATAGATAGATAGATAGATAGATAGATAGATAGATAGATAATAGATAGATAGATAGATAGATAGATAGATAGATAGATAGATAGATAGAGAGAGAGATAGATAGATAGATAGATAGATAGATAGATAGAATCAGATGAATGTTCCACAAATCCCATGCTCTGTTGGCCGCCATCTAGGAGAAACATTATACAGGAGAACAGAGTAAATTCAGGAGATTCTCCTTGTATAAATTAGTATCAATCTTAAGGGCCTGTCACACGCGTCAATGTCGTCAGTGAGATGATCGCTGACGACATTGACGGCTGATCGCTGGTGAGCTGTCACACAGACAGACTCACCAGCGATCAATTGACCAGAAACATCGTGGAAACGATTTAAATATCGTTTCCACGTTGTCTTGCTCCCGCTGCCAGGCTGCTGGAAGCGGGAGCAGGCTGGTCTCCAAGGTAAACTGCGGGTATCTAGGCAGCGCGCGCTGCCTAGATACCCGACGTGTACCTTAGTTACCAGCCTCCTCCGCTCACCGGCTGGTATCTAAGGTACACAGCGGGTAACTAGGGACCCTAGTTACCCGCTGTGTACCTTAGATACCAGCCGGTGAGCGGAGGAGGCTGGTAACTAAGGTACACGTCGGGTATCTAGGCAGCGCGCGCTGCCTAGATACCCGCAGTTTACCTTAGTTACCAGCTCCCAGCGCTTGTGAGAGGCGCTGGGAGCTGGAATAGCGCTACTCCCGGTGTCACACGCAGCGATGCTGCGTGTACACCGGGCGACAATCGCCAGGTTTTAGGACAGATTCTAAAACCTGGCGATCATCACCCAGCGATTTATCGCTGGTTGATTCAGTATGTCACACGCGTCAATATCGCTGCAACGTCACGTGCAGCCGTTATCGTGCAGGCGATATTGACGCGTGTGACAGGCCCTTTACGGTCTGCAGATATCACTGTATGTCGCATTATATCATAGAAAGTGAATGCCCCAGATCACAACCTTCCAGAAGCCATAGAATAGGAGCAGATACCTTTGTTTGCAGCAGACATGCCTTAATCACTGGCCGGCTGGTCCATGAGAGAGGTGGTCACAGCCGATAACAATGGGTTGTCAGATGACCCTGCAAGTTGTCAGACACATAAATGCAGATATGTAATTGGGAGTGAATGGAGAAGGATGAGGCTTTGTGTCGAACTGAAAAAAGTAGTGCAGATTATTGGAAGTCAGGAATCTGCATATGCACAAAAAATGCATCAAAAGTATGCCTGTGCCAATGGTGCAGTTTTATTTCTGCAAACAATTTGTGGTTTTTATGTTAAAGAGTCAATTATGACTTTTAGGATGGCTACCTTTATTGGTGGCATTAGAGTTTGTCTACTGAAGTGACAATTTGCACATGCAATTTCCCAGAGGAGCATTGCGGCTTAAAGTCTCCTCATCTGCCGGCTGGCAGAATACCAGATCTTGTAAGATCCACGTGTCACACGCAACCACGTCGTTAACTTGTCGTTTGAACGACAGAGAACTCGGGATGTTTCAGCGACATCTTTAAATATATCATAGCGTATTACGGCCCCTTTAAGTAGACCAACTCTAATGCCACCAATAAGGGTAGCGATCCTAAAAGTCATAATTGACTCTTTAACGAGCCATTTATTATGACTCAGGATTTGGCTCAACAGCCAATCACAGATGCCCACTCTCTGTGACAGCGTCTGTGATTGGCTGTTGCGCCCCCACCCATTGTCCCGGCATGTGTGGTAGGTTGCCATTTACATTAGTGGATTGGCAACAAACCTGTTGTCATAAGTGTGGAAAAAAAAAAAGTAATTAGAAATTTGCAAAGGTGTCCCATGTATGTTTAATTCTCAGCGCAGATAAAGCGGATAGCTTCAGGCTGCCACCCCCAGCTGCCTGGTTTTAACCTTGGCTGGCAATCAAAAATACAGTGGAGCCAATTATTATTATTTTTTTAATTATTTAAATAAATCATAAAAAAGTGCATGGGCTCTGCCTTATTTTTGATTGACAGCCAAAGTAAAAACCAGGCAGCTGGGGGTTGGTATTCAAAGCGTGGAGAGGTCCATAGTTATTGGGCCCCCCAGGCTACAGAATAGCAGCCCACAGCTGCTCCACAAATTGGTGCATTTAGTAGAATTGACAATTCCCGGTGCTTTACCCAACTCTTCCTTATGCCCTGGTGCGGTGGCATCAAGGTCCTAGAAGGGGTTAGTGACAGCTGATTACTGACAGCTGTTATTAAACCCTAGATTGGTAATCTTCAGGCTTCTATGCAATAGCCAATCACAGTCACTGTCACATAGAATGGGTGTCTGTGATTGGCTGTTGGAGGCATAGTCCAGTGAATAAACCAGAGGTTAATGAGCAGACGTGGAAGTGGTGTTACAAGCATGCGCGGTCCTCGATAAGTAGAATGATGCTGCTTTAATCACTATTTTACCTCCTTTTACAGTCCACCAACCGAATCTGAACCCGAACAGTAACTCCTCAGGGAAGTCTGTGCCTAAACACTAGGTATTGGGTACAGACCCCCGAACTTTACAGTTTCGCTTCACCTGTCACTAGTTAAGATTTGAGGGAATTGTTAGAAGTGGAAAACCCCTTTAAGCATCTCTGTAGGGTAAAAAATTTGTTGGGACAAAATGGCTTTGGTTTTCCCATTGGGTTATCCGAGCCTGCACATCACTGCTCTCCCTCCTAGGAAACTGACGTGGGGTGTGCTGCATTTATATAGAGGCAGCAGAAGCGGCACTCCAACACGAGACGATTAATAATAGCTAGAAATAACAGAGGAACATTGCAAAAAGAGTCCAAAGTCTACAAACAATAGGACAGCCAATGTGTGTGTCCACAATCTAAAGCAAGAAGAAAAAAGACACAGAGAATGGACTCGATTCCAAATATCAATGCTTTGTGTATACAGCTCCGAAACTAAGCAGTGTGTGTGTGTCAGCCCACACATAGCCCACTCGTTTCATAGCCCCACCTCTTTCATAGTGCGCCAGATGCATATGGCTCCGCCTTGTTGGCCCCACCCCTTCACAACACTCTGGATGTATGTGGCTCCGCCCCCTCCAATTAGTCCTACCTCCTTAATAATGTGCCTGGTGCATAAGGCTCCGCCTCATTGGCCCCATCCCTTCACAACACTCTGGATGCATATGGCTCGCCCCTCCAATTAGCCCTACCTCCTTAATAATGTGCCTGGTGCATAAGGCTCCGCCTCATTGGCCCCACCCCTTCACGATGCATATGGCAAATCTGCACCATTCACATTCACCATTGTTTACATCAGGTGTTTGTGTTACAAGTTTTTTTTATTTTTTTATTTAATTTGGCTTTTTTCCCCAACATCATATTCTTCATAAAAAAAGAAAGACAATTAGTAATCTTGCAATTCTCATACTGGCCACTAGGGCTATTTTCAACTTAATACAGTATTCCCCATTCAGATAGAGTCTTTTCGTCAAACTTCCTCTTCTTCACTAGCTGATAACACCGGATCCACCAATCCCCACATCTGACCCTGCTCATCCTCCCTTCACAATGGCGTCTGCACACGCTCATTAGATGCCTCTCTACAAAACATAGGTCAGAGTCTGTTCATTGCTGCTAATGAGATGAACAGATCTCTTTGTTATGCAAATGATACTTCTTAAAAGGGGTTCACTTATTTAGAAAACCCAATAAGGAGAGAGGCCTACAGATAGCACGAGTCCTCCAGAGCAGATGTCTGAATGGAGTTCAAAAGGAACGGTGCAATACTTACTTTCCCCTGCGGGGGCGCTGCAGGGAAACCTTACCACAATCACAGTGGATTACTGGGGACTTTTTATAAGACTTTTGTTACGAAAGGATTTTACAAGGCCCAAAACGTATCCAGACCGACTTCACAGGCCCATGTGATACTAAAAGTGGAATTATTTAAGCAGCTTTTGTATCTGTGGTCCATTCTTCACCATCTGTAATCACCTGCTTTTCCCATATGCAAAGGATTGTTGTTATTAATAAAGAAGCGCTTCTCCTGATCGGGCGCTCCACTGATTCTGGAACACTTTTTCTTTTTCTCCTGTGCCCCTCCGTTCCCAAGTTATGTCCCCCGGTAGTAATGGTGCAATTTTGCCCTTTAGACAACTGGGCGTGTACCACAAACATTCTGGGGGTGTGGCTGTTTTTTGATTAGCCAATGCCTAGAGTCTGCATAACTCCCAGTTGGTAAAGGGAAAATTGAACCATTATTTCTAGGGCATAACTTTTGACAGGCACAGAGGAAAAGGAAACCTGTTCCAGAATCACAGACACAGAATAAGACGAGATCTCCGATAAATTAAGAAATGAATCAAAAAAAGAAACCATGAAATCCTCTAAGCAGAACTAGACTTACAAGTTTTACTGAATCCCACAAGGGACCCCAAGCAATACTCTACCGATCACCAACCCTCCCGACAACCCAGACTCAACCCCGACTTCAACCCACTTCCAACCTCCGAACCGACTTCAACTCACTCCCCCGACTTCAACCCGCCCCGACTTCCTAACCCGATCTAACCTCGACTTCAACCCTCCGACTCCAACCACACCGACCCTCCGAACCACGACCGACGCTCAAACCAACCGACTCCCAAACCCACTCACCGACCCAAACCCACCGACTGACTCACACCGAACCCGACTCGACTTCCAACCCTCGATTCACCACGACTCAAACCTCCGACTTCCAACCCTCCGACTTCCAACCCACCGACTTCTAACCCACCGACTTCCAAAACCCCGACTCCCAAACCTCCGACTCCAACCCTCCGACTTCCAACCCTCGCTTCTAACCCTCCGACTCCAACCCTCCACTTCAACCTCTCCAACCCCGACTTCCAACCCTCCGACTTCTAACCTCCGACTTCTAACCCTCCGACTTCCAACCCTCCGACTTCTAACCCTCTGACTCCGAACCCACCGACCCCGAACTCACCGACCCCAACCCACCGACCCAGAACCCACCGACTCTGAACCCACCAACCCAGAACCCACCAACTCCAAACCCAACAACTCCAAACCCACCGACCCCAAACCACCGACTCCGAACCCACCGACCCAGAACCCACCGACCCAGAACCCACCAACTCCAAACCTACCGACACACCAGGGTGCACATATATATAGATTTGATAAAAAAATGTAAGCACCCAGCCCCAATGACCATCAGAACAATGTCTTCAAAACAATTAGGATCACAAAAAGTGCCACTTATGGGAATGGTTTGGCAAAGCCGTACACCTTTTCAGACTAATTCGTGGGACCATCTCTGCAAAACAAAACCTGCTTGTCTAGTGTGATTGTTGTGTGGAGTTGGGATTTCAGCCGCCAGACAGAGAGTTATCAGCTGAATATGGAAGAAGCGGTAGCGGTCCAGTTGATCGAGTGATGGATCCACAGGTTCTACAATACTGCATAGGACATCCATGTATTATGTAAATGCTGCATTATCAAATATCCTGGATTACGGCACAATCGTTTCGAAAGAAAAAAAAAATCAGTAACCTAAAATACTACCGTACTTTATCATTTCTCTTTTATTAACATTCTGCCTGTAGAAAAAAATGAAATAGTCCGGGTAGTCTCACCTCTCTCAGGACTGTGCTCTGATAGCCTCGGTATAGGCCTCGGATTCCCTGTAATGACAATTAGAGATTACATCAAACCAAGAGAAAAAAACAAAAAACATTCCTTTCCATATTGTCAGTGGGAGAAACCAAAATTATAATCTTGTAGTTGTGATAACTTTTAATGGTTAACAAAAATAAAATGAATGATGTTACAAAGCCACGAGACTCCTTACGTCTCCTTCTTCAGGCATGGTATAACAAAGTATCTGAAGAAACAAAAACAAACAGAGCAGAGACATGGTATATTAAATGGACAATTATTATATCTCAGCTTTGTTTGAGTATATATTTGTTTCTACAAATAACTTGTTATACCATGCCTGATGAAGAGACGTAAGCAGTCTCAAAAGCTTGTATATATTTGTGTTTCTTCAGATACTTTGATATACCATGCCTGATGAAGACGTAAGCAGTCTTGAAACCTTGTGTATGTATTTGTGTTTCTTTAGATACTTTGATATAACATGTCTGATGAAGAGACATAAGAAGTCTCGAAAGCTTGTGTATGTATTTGTCTTTCTTCAATACTTTGAATCAGTCTGATGAAGAATAAATTGAAAGTTATGTATATTTGTTTTCTCAGAACTTAGTATCCTCTTGATGAAGAAAGTAAGCAGTCTCAAAGCTTGTGTATATTTGTGTTTCTTCAGATACTTTGATATACCATGCCTGATGAAGATGTAAGCAGTCTTGAAAGCTTGTGTATGTATTTGTGTTTTCTTTAATACTTTGATATAACATGTCTGATGAAGAGACATTAGTAGTCTCGAAAGCTTGTGTATGTATTTGTCTTTCTTCAGATACTTTGTTATGCCTTATCTGATGAAGACATAAGCAGTCTCGAAAGCTTATGTATATATTTGTGTTTCTTCAGATACTTAGTTATCCCATACTTGATGAAGAAACGTAAGCAGTCTCAAAAGCTTGTGTATATTTGTGTTTCTTCAGATACTTTGATATGCCTTGTCTGATGAAGACGTAAGCAGTCTCGAAAGCTTGTGTATGTATTTGTCTTTCTTCATATACTTTGATATAACATGTCTGATGAAGACATAAGCAATCTCGAAATCCTGGTATGTATTTGTGTTTCTTCAGATACTTTGTTATACCATGCCCGATGAACACATAAGGGAAGGAGCTGCTGCCTCCATCGCCAGCCAGGATTGGGCGAGATCATCTACCTGCTGCTGCCGCCATGTACCGCTGTTCTATAATGGTTTCACCGGTGAGTAAAAAAATACACATATAGTATAGCTGTGATGAGAAAAATCCGATCTATCGTTTGACATCACAATTCTACTGATATGGAAAATCATGTTGGCGGGTCATTTTTTACCAGAAAAAAAAAACATAAAAATAATTCCCAAAAACATGCCAGATTTGTGATGTCTTTTTCACAATTTCTCTAGAAGTTTTCCGGTACACTATATGGTAAAATGAATGGTGTCATTCAAAAGTACAACTTGTCCCGCAAAAACCAAGACCGGATATGTGTAAAAGGACCGAAAAAAAAAAAAAAAGTTATGACTCTGGGAAGAAGGCGAGGAAAAAAGATGAAACCGTGGAAACAGAAATTGGCCCCGTCGTGAAGGGGTTAAGGACGTTCTAAAACAAATTGTAATCTTAATTCGTATGTTCAATACTTAGAATAAGGAGAAAAATACAGAAACCTTTAAATACTCAGGATAGATGCTTAGGAGGTGCCGACTAGCCTTATAACATCAGGATCTATCACAATAACAAACGTCTACACCCAGTAGAGCAAACTGTGACTCTCAGACGTGCTACAATGTAGGTTCTGGCAGAACATCCACGTAGAGTTGCATGACCGGCTGCGAGGTAAGAAGTCAGCTGATTAATGGGAGCGGTGCATTATTCAGCTCAATCACTTAATGCTCAGCAAACCCGCGGAATGAAGACAAACCTAATGTCCCGTACGAGGCGGATCAACTGAAACCACGTCATAGCCAAAATATATTTTCTTTACCCGTGTCACAATGGAGATGACTCGAGGTCCTTCCAATAAACCTACGGGCAGATAGGACTAAACCAGCATTCACTGATCACATTATTTCATCTACTTACATAATCACGAGTTTTGCGTTTCCGGCCACTGCGCTGCTATTGCAGCATCCTTAGCGGCGTTGCGAGCGATGGCACGCATGCGCCATCGCGAGCCGCTGCTTGCCTCTCACTCCCTGTGGCGCGCTATCAACCGCAGCCAGCAGTGCGCCCGTCGCCATCAGCGAGCCGCCGCAAGCCTCTCACTTGCAGCGTCGTAGCAACCGCAGCGCATGTGCCGTCGCCACCTCACAGCGCGAGCGATGGCGCATGCGCCATCGCGAGTCACCGCTTGCCTCTCACTTGCGGAGTCGTAGCAAGAGTGTCAGACATCTCTGCTGCTCCGGTTTCCAGCTCTAAACTTACCCAATATTCATTTCACCGCACTCCCGATGCGATTGCATCGGGCCTTTTTACTAGTAAGTGATAAACTTCAGTTTCCCGAAGACGAACCCCAAAGGACAGCGTTTATCTGATCCCGCTGCCGTACGATGAAAGGACCGCAAGGATCTGTCAAGTAACGGTGGCTTTATCCGACGGTTTCGGAGCGTTTTCCCCGCTCCTTCCTCTGGAAACCAACCTAATAAACGTCAGATTCCTGCACAGTCGCTCACTTATTCTCAGGGCTGGATACTTTCCAACAATTGGACCGCCGCCAATTTATGATACGCCATCATTGTTTGCAGACCAGAAGCTGCGGATAAAAATAGTGCAATAAGGTCTTACCCGGATAAAACATGAGTAGACTTATGGATCTAGTACGCTCATCTTGTGGGGTTGTGTGACACACAACTAGCTGAAAAGCCTGCTGCAGAATGCATGCGCCAATACGCAGAAACGAATGTTCAGGGTAAGGATATAAAGTGGATTTAAATATGCGCTGCTGTGAAAGGGTGAAGGTCCAGATGCACTCAAGAATGGTGGTGTATTTTGATGCGTTTCGAAGCGAACCTTGCTTCTTCAGGATGCCACTAAAAAAAAACAACAAATTCTAATTTTTTTTTGTGGCATCTCCTGAAGAAGCAAGGTTCGCTTCGAAACGCATCAAACCGCCCTACTTTACTTGAGTGCATCTGGACCTTCAGTTTTTTTACAGATTTAACCTCTTCATGACCGGGAATTTTTCGTTTTTCATTTTCATCTTTTTGCTCCCCTGCTTCCAAGAGCCATAACTTTTTTTTATTTTTCCGTCAATACAGACATGTGACGGCTTGTTTTTTGCGGGACGAGTTGTACTTTCAGATGCAATCATTTTATTTACCATATAGTGTACAGGGAAATTGCAAAAAAATTCTAAATGCAGTGAAATTGCAAAAAAAGTGCAATCACACGTTTGTTTTTTGGATTTTTCAGGGACAATGTGTCGTCGGTCCGCGCTCCCACAAATAACTCGAATCAAGAGTTCACTCTATACATTTATTTGGATCCACCCAACGCGTTTCGGAGCCTGCTATGCTCCTTCATCAGGGAGTGTATGAGGTTACAGACATGTCACATCGCTTTTATATATACTTAAACAATGTATACACCTTGATCACATGATCATGACGTCAGTAGGAGTGTACACTGACCTCAGAGGAGGCATTTTTGCATTTTTTTTACATTTTGTTTCAGGCTCGTTCAGTAGATTGAAAACACCTTAGACTTGGATTAAATTACATATATAAACATTTACATATAAAAAACATTAAAAATATTATACCCTTACAATAACATTACATTTAATACATCAAAGGATAAAAATAAAAATAAAACAAGCATATTCAATAAAAATATTTTGGGGAATCGAACCTATTGCTGTTGGTACCTCAACCCTGAGGGCTAGGGTCACACTTGCGTTGTGACCCTAGCCTGATGCAAGTATTGTCCGCTGCAGAGCGTTTAATGCTGTGCGCTGCCAGCCACGGAGCCCATGAAACCCGCTGTTTACATTGCCAACCAGTTGTCGGCAACCTCCTCCTCTGTGAGTTCTCTGTGTCTGTAAAAATGTCCAAAGGCGGGGCTGTCTGCTGCACCCCCGCCCGCTTATTAATTATGCACGCCCCCTCTCAGCTTGCAGCAGTGCTCAGAGCCTGGGCGCGTCATGAAAGGGGTGGGGCTACCGGTGTGATGCGATAGGGCCCCTTTCATGACGCGGCCAGGCTCTCAGCACTGCAGCACGCCGAGAGGGTGCATAATAAGCGGGCGGAGGGAGCAGCAGACAGCCCCGCCTATGGGTACTTACAGACACAGAGAACTCACACAGGATTACGTAAATATAACCTGTATTCTTACTTTAATACATCGTTTTCTTCAACAAAAGGGATAGCTATAAAGGATAAGATGGGGTGCAGGGACAGCCAGTATAAAGACGGGGGGGTCAGTTTGTGGGGTCATGCAATCCGCTCTGAGGAGCCCGGCGCTTTTCTACATTACAGATTATAGCAGGATAAGCCTGAGTTGGTGTAAGGTCTCTAGGGGGACTGGGCTGGACTTTAACATTTATTTATTAATTTTAACTTTTATAGAATACAGAGCACTTTGCTTATCCCTGCGGCAGCCGGGATGAGTAAAGTATATGCGGGAACCGCATTGCTCAGGATTACACATCCTGATTACACATCCTGAGCAATCCGGTTCCTGCATTGCGGATGCTAAAACTGCTCCGAACACTGCAGCCTGCATGATTTTTTCTGCAGGCTGCAGAGCCGGAGGCGGTAACCGGATTGCTCGTGAAGCAATCCAGTTTTTAGCATTGGCTCCCATGAGGGGTGTCTCCTGATCCGGTTTTAAGCATTTTGAAAGCTCAAAACCGGATCAGGCTTTAAAACCAAAACCGTAGAGCATGTTTATTATAGTCCCTTTGTTGTTTTTCACGGGCTTTCTCCAGGTTATCTTCTACACAGGATTGAACCATTTTGTATTGTTCGAGGCGATGGGTATTCCAATTGGGAATTGTGTCATCTGCTTTGGGATCTACTACTCCGAGTTCCAAGTCTACGGGTAACTTTCCTGTACGGGCTCTCATCAGGTAAGCTGGAGTACAGTTAGTAGAGCTTACTGGAATGTGGTTGTACATGTCAACCAAATCAGGTAGTTTCTCCGGCCATGGTTTCTTTCTTCTAAGGGTAAGATCTTCAGCACGTCAATGATGATGTGATTCATTTTCTCACAGAGTCCGTTGGCTTGTGGATGATATGGTGTGGTTCTTATCTTTTTGCACCCATACATGTGGCAGAACTCTTGGAAGATCTCTGCTTCGAAGGCTGATCCTTGATCTGTTAGGACCTGTTCAGGGTGACCCAACGGTCTGCAGAAGACATTTTGGAGTGTTTTAGCAGCTGTAGTTTGCTTCCCTCGCATCCAGGGTACATCCTCCGGACTGTCAGCGAGTTGAATTAGCGGTTGAGGCCGGGGCTGGGGTCTTGGCGCTGGCTCTTTGCTTTGCTGCAACTGCAGAGCGACCATTAGCTTAGTGATGTTTTCATTCATTTGACGCATCTCAGCTCGCAGGGAATCATACTTGTCAGGCTGAGCAGATTGAACATTGTGCGTGGCTGTAGACACGGGTAATGGTTTCGGGGTAGCCTGCACCTCACCACAGCACCACCTTTTAATAGCAGCTTCATGGTCTCTACCGGCCATAACCCTTTGATGGCCATCTTCTTCAGGGTATTAAAGTCAGCTTCAAGATTGCCTAATGACCACCAACGTACAGTCTTACTGTCCTCGGGGGATAGTAGTCCCCGAGTGAATTTTTCAATCAGGAGCTTGTTCTCGTCGGGTACACTGGCGGGGCTGAAATGTTTAAGGGCGCGCAATGCTTCTTCCAGACGCCAGACATAAGCTCTTATATCGTCCCCCAGGCTCTGGTAGCAGTGATGGAAGCGCATGCGTATATCAGCCTCATTGCACTCCTCGAAGGTAGCTCTCAGATGGTTAAATATGGCGGCGGCTGATCTGCGTTCAGCGGCAGACCAGGACGCACTTTCTTTCTCTTTCTATCCGAGTACCACAGCAGCGCGTTGTTGACCGGTCATCGTATACAATCCAGGACGCTATTGATTTTTGCATGAAATCATCCAACGTATCTGGACGTTCATTATACTAGGGAAACCACTTAGCCCCCGGGATGTATGGGAGTGACATTGGCAGTATTGGGGCGAGTGCACCGTGCGCCGGTAGTATTACTGGAGGCAGCCATCGTGGCTTCGGGTAATTCCTAGGGTCAGCGAACGCACAATCGTTGTCGCTGGAGGAGGCCGATATGTTGGAGTCCCCCCTAGTGAATTGCAGCCATTCTAAAGAGTTAAACAGTTCGGGAGTTTCCGGACTAGGCCGCGGCCCTCGGGAATTGCTCGCGGCTGGGCACCGCCCCCTTTGTTCCCGCTCTTCGGCGCAGTAATGGCGGCGTAGTTTTAACAGTCACTCAATACAGCCAAAAACACGGCACACAGTACCCGGTAATACCGGCATGGGATCCTGTTCGGGGACGCCACAAAAGATATGTCGAGCCCCAGGCTTTGGGGTACTTGGGTATTAGGCTCCACGGAAGCGTTGCTGTGTCAGGGGAGTGGTGGCTGCGCCTGATTCCGTGTCCTGGGGGACTTCTTTGAAAAAGGGGTATTATTTACAGGGGATTATATTTACAGTTGTCGTGACGCCACCTGTAGTTTATGGTGAGGAGTCACCAGCGTCGCCACAGTCCGCCGGAGGTAGATGGTAATGTGGCTAGTTGGCAAAGTCCTCTACAGGTAGGGCTGGACCTCCGGGGCAGCTTGTAGTGGAGCTGTAGATGGAAGGGGAGTATTGGAGCAGTCTATGAGGGCACCGGGAACGGAGAGGAATGACACCCGCGCACTGCAGAAAGTCTCTTTTACCTTTTTACTGGTGGTACGCAGGTAAAGATGTCCGGGGCTAAAAAACTTAGAGGGGTAAAGAGGCTCACAATTTACTCCCCCATATGGTGTAATGCCAACTTGGTGGAATTTGGTAAAATGGGTGACCTGTGGGAATGGAGACGGAAAGGGATATGTTATGTGTCACAACTGGTGAGAAACAATGTTCTGAAGCCTTTTAAATCTTTACAGGAGGAGTTTGGGCTCTTGGAATCGGATACATTTCAGTACATGGGAATCCAACATGCCTTCCGAGCACAGGTGAAGAGGGGCCCTCTTACAATATGCAAAGATATAGTGCTGGACTATGTTTGTGGAGAGGGGGGTACGAGGGGAGTCATTTCCACCACATATAAGGATTTGTTGCATACCTTTTTGTTGGGACACCCTATACGGGCCAGAGGGAGATGGGAGGAGGACATAGGGGTCATGGATGATGAGGTTTGGGAAACCATTTTGGGATATATCCCGAAAATCTCTCTGAGTGAGCCCGGCAGGTTGTCTCAGTTGTATACTATACATAGGGCATACCGGTCTCCTGCGTTCCTGCACAGGATTGGGGTGCGTGACACGTCTGAGTGCCCGAGGGGTATTTGGAGGGTAAGGACGGTCATTTGAGTGTGTATTATTGTTCATGATGCTATTGATATGATATTGAAAAGGGGGAAGAGGGTGGGAGACAGGGATGGGGGTCTAAATATGTTAAAATTTGGAATATATCTGGTGTTTCTACGGTGTTTGTAAAATTAATATGTCTAATAAAAATATCTGATTTAAAAAAAAATTAAAGATGTCCAGGGCACTGACAGGTGACCAGGGTGCACAGTGGGTCCCCACAGCAAGTGGGTATAAGGCCTCCTCTGTAATGATTGAAGCCCAGCCTGCTGCAGCCAGACCGACCTCCTCTCTCCTCCTGACTCTGATATCTGTCCTCTGCTCCTGTGCGGTCCTCGGGTTACCCCCTCTGATCACTGCGGTGGTGCACTGCTGTGTCTGGCTCCCTCTCCTTGACCCACAGGGGGACCGGGTGGCTGAAGCCTCCATGGTGTGATGGGGTTCTATGTAGTCCTGGAGGATACCACAGGTGCGGATCCCCGATGTCCGGAACTTCCTAGGGTGAACTTCCACTAGTTCCCCACTCCCTTTAGTTCTCTGCTCCTTGCCTTCTGTCCCCACTTAGGCTTGCGGGACGTCAGAAGGGCCACTCCAGGTCACTAGCTCGGGCATAACCACGGCACCGACCACCAGGATGTCGTCACAGCTCTCCTAGTGACTGCACATATTAGAAAGTGATCCGCTGCACACTAAACACAATATATGACATAATGAAGTGTTTGACTAACATATAAGAAACTAATGCAAATTTTGAAGATGAAAATTGACATTGCAGAAACTGCTTCAGGAAACAGCATGAAAAATGAGAATCTTAGTTAATGCATTGGCCATTGCATGTTAAGCCCGATAACCTGCGCCAAGGTGTTCTCATGTATATCGGGTCCCTGTCTCCCTTACCTTATGCCTCTGTCTGTGGTGCAAATGCTTGTGAGGACACAGCCTCTGAGTGCAATTTAAAACCTACGTGTATGGGTGTCGTATTAAATTATTAATCTATAGAGCCCACACCACCCCATACTGTTCCCAATTACCCTCCAAAGCCCCCATCTACCCCACACTGTTCCTCATAACCCTATAAAGCACCCATCCGCCCCATACAGTTCCTAATTACCCTATAAAGCACCCATCCGCCCCATTACTGTTCCTCATTACCCTATAAAGCACCCATCCGCCCCATACTGTTCCTAATTACCCTATAAAGCCGCCCACTGCCCCCATACTGTTCCTAATTACCCTATAAACCCCCCATCCGCCCCATACTGTTCCTAATTACCCTATAAAGCCCCCCATTTCCTCCATACTGTTCCTAATTACCCTATAGAGCCTATTAGTAAGTGAACCGCTGCACACTAAACACAATATATGACATAATGAAGTGTTTGACTAACATATAAGAAACTAATGCAAATTTTGAAGATGAAAATTGACATTGCAGAAACTACTTCAGGAAACAGCATGAAAAATGAGAATCTTAGTTAATGCATTGGCCATTGCATGTTAAGCCCGATAACCTGCGCCAAGGTGTTCTCATGTATATCGGGTCCCTATCTACCTTACCTCCTCTCTCTTCCTGACTCTGATATCTGTCCTCTTCTCCTGTGCGGTCCTCGGGTTACCCCCTCTGATCACTGCGGTGGAACACTGCGGTGTCTGGCTCCCTCTCCTTGACCCACAGGGGGACCGGGTGGCTGAAGCCTCCATGGTGTGATGGAGTTCTATGTAGTCCTGGAGGATACCACAGGTGCAGATCTCCGATGTCCGGTACTTCCTAGGGCGAACTTCCACTAGTTCCCCACTCCCTTTAGTTCTCTGCTCCTTGTCTTCTGTCCCCACTTAGGCTTGCGGGACGTCAGAAGGGCCACTCCAGGTCACTAGCTCGGGCCTAACCGCGGCACCGACCACCAGGACTTCTTCGCAGCTCTCCTAGCGTCTGCACACTCTCACTAACTCCTCTCACAGCAGCGGTATTTATAGGGGATCTTGCCTAAGGTCAGCAAGTGGAGCTCCCCCTACTGTGCCGGGGTGGAAGGTGTTGCATGTAGTAGGTACTTGCTGTGAAACCCAGCTGTTCATTAGGGAAGTCTGTGGCTACCTGTGTGAGCAGGGCGCCACAGTACTGCTGGAGATATAACGGCGGTCTTGGTCCAGACCGTGTCCCGGGTTTTCACAAGTAAAAGGGTAATATATACAGGGGATTGTTTGTCGTGACGCCACCCACGGGTTGTGATTGGTAAGGGTTAGTGATGGGCGAATCCTAAATTACTCGGAATCGCTTGACTCTAGCGAGTCCGAGCACAGGACTCGCTACTCGTTGCGAGTCTAGCGAGTCCAATGTTAATGAATGGGGAAGCGAGTAATAGCGAGTAGTGTGAGGTTTACAAATCGCAGATGTGTCTCGGAAGCTTCAGCCTGAAGCAATCCTAGTTTTGTCATTTATTTGCATTGGACTCGTTTACTTTGCAACTGTAATCGCTGGGAAACTCGCACAGATAAGAGTCCTGTCTGCTCAGTGTGCTGGCTGCCAGCTCCAGGGTCCTAGAGCCTGCCTGCTGCCTGATGTAGCAGAGCTGAGATTGTTCTCAGTCTGCTCATTCCCTGTGTACAGACATGAATGTCTGTGCACAGAGATGATGTAGCAGAGCTGAGATTGTTCTCAGTCTGCTCATTCCCTGTGCATAGACATCTATATCTATGCACAGGGGATGTAGCAGAGAGGACATCGCGTTTTGGACTGCGTCGGACGGAAGAGGATTTTTTTAATTAAAGATGGAGTCCCTAATGGCTCTTTTTTTTTATTTCTAATAAAAATTTTTCTTTGTGTTGTGTTTTTTTTAAAACAATTTAATAGAAATTCATGGCGGTCATGTCTAATATTGGCGTGACCGCCATAAATTTCGGGCTTAGGGCCAGCTGATAATACAAAGCTGGCCCTAACCTCTTTATTACCCAGCGTGCCACCGCTACCAGGGCCGCTGGAAGAGCGGGGTTCAGCGCCAGAGGATGGCGCTTCAATGAACGCGCCATCTTCTGGGGCGGCTGCGGGCTGCAATTTGCAGCGGGGGGTGCCCAGAAAGCTTGGGCATCCCTGCGCTGCGGATTCCAGCCCCCAGCTGCTTAGCTGTACCTGGCTAAACATAGAAATTGCGCGGAGCCCCACGCATTTTTTTAAAATTATTTCATGAAATTCTGAGATTCTGACTCTGACTCTGAGACTCTGACTCTGAAATTCATGAAATAATTTAAAAAAAATGCGTGGGGCTCCGCGCAATTTCTATGTCTAGCCAGGTACAGCTAAGCAGCTGGGGACTGGAATCCGCAGCGCAGGGATGCCCAAGCTTTCTGGGCACCCCCCGCTGCAAATTGCAGCCCGCAGCCGCCCCAGAAGATGGCGCGTTCATTGAAGCGCCATCCTCTGGCGCTGAACCCCGCTCTTCCAGCGGCCCTGGTGGCGGTAGCACGCTGGGTAATAAAGGGGTTAATACCAGCTTTGCTATACAAGCTGGTATTAAGCCCAAGATTCTTAATGTCAGGCCACGTTTGACCCAGTCACTAAGAATCTCCAATAAAGGGTTAAAAAAACACAACACAGAGAAAAATTTTTATTTGAAATAAAAAAAAAAGCCATTAGGGACTCCATCTTTAATTAAATAAATCCTCTTCCGTCCGACGTAGTCCAAAACGCGATGTCCTCTCTGCTACATCCCCTGTGCATAGATATAGATGTCTATGCACAGGGATGAGCAGACTGAGAACAATCTCAGCACTGCTACATCATCTCTGTGAGCAGGCGGGCTCTAGGACCCTGGAGCTGCACAGAGAAGACAGCTGGACTCCGCTCGCAAAGAAACAGCAGTTACTTTGCGAGTTTCCCTGCTATCACTGGCACAGTAGCCGAGTCTAATGCAAACAATGGCAATCCTAGTTATGTCAGCGTTTCTGACAAAACTAGGATTGATAATGATTTGCATTGGACTCGTGCGAGTAATCACTGGGAAACTCGCAGAGTACCGAGTCCTGCGAGTCCCTTACTACTCGCCGAGTAACGAGTCCTAGCGAGTAGATTCGCCCATCCTTAGTAAGGGTACCTTTACACGCCACCACTATCACTGGCAACCGGTATCAACCATACGGGCATTCGCACATTTTTAACGGTTGCCAACGATCGCCGATGTCGCATGTACACGCCGCCATTACGTTGTCAACTCAAGGTACAGTTAGGGCCAGAAATATTTGGACAGTGACACAATTTTGGCGAGTTGGGCTCTGCATGCCACCACATTGGATTTGAAATGAAACCTCTACAACAGAATTCAAGTGCAGATTGTAACGTTTAATTTGAAGGGTTTAACAAAAATATCTGATAGAAAATGTAGGAATTGTACACATTTCTTTACAAACACGCCACATTTTAGGAGGTCAAAAGTAATTGGACAAATAAACATAACCCAAACAAAATATTTTTATTTTCAATATTTTGTTGCGAATCCTTTGGAGGCAATCACTGCCTTAAGTCTGGAACCCATGGACATCACCAAACGCTGTGTTTCCCCCTTCTTAATGCTTTGTCAGGCCTTTACAGCCGCAGCCTTCAGGTCTTGCTTGTTTGAGGGTCTTTCTGTCTTAAGTCTGGATTTCAGCAAGTGAAATGCATGGTCAATTGGGTTAAGATCTGGTGATTGACTTGGCCATTGCAGAATGTTCCACTTTTTTGCACTCATGAACTCCTGGGTAGCTTTGGCTGTATGCTTGGGGTCATTGTCCATCTGTACTATGAAGCGCCGTCCAATCAACTTTGCAGCATTTGGCTGAATCTGGGCTGAAAGTATATCCCGGTACACTTCAGAATTCATCCGGCTACTCTTGTCTGCTGTTATGTCATCAATAAACACAAGTGACCCAGTGCCATTGAAAGCCATGCATGCCCATGCCATCACGTTGCCTCCACCATGTTTTACAGAGGATGTGGTGTGCCTTGGATCATGTGCCGTTCCCTTTCTTCTCCAAACTTTTTTCTTCCCATCATTCTGGTACAGGTTGATCTTTGTCTCATCTGTCCATAGAATACTTTTCCAGAACTGAGCTGGCTTCTTGAGGTGTTTTTCAGCAAATTTAACTCTGGCCTGTCTATTTTTGGAATTGATGAATGGTTTGCATCTAGATGTGAACCCTTTGTATTTACTGTCATGGAGTCTTCTCTTTACTGTTGACTTAGAGACAGATGCACCTACTTGACTGAGAGTGTTCTGTACTTCAGTTGATGTTGTGAACGGGTTCTTCTTCACCAAATAAAGTATACGGCGATCATCCACCACTGTTGTCATCCGTGGACGCCCAGGCCTTTTAGAGTTCCCAAGCTCACCAGTCAATTCCTTTTTTCTCAGAATGTACCCAACTGTTGATTTTGCTACTCCAAGCATGTCTGCTATCTTTCTGATGGATTTTTTCTTTTTTTCAGCCTCAGGATGTTCTGCTTCACCTCAATTGAGAGTTCCTTTGACCGCATGTTGTCTGGTCACAGCAACAGCTTCCAAATGCAAAACCACACACCTGGAATCCACCACTGACCTTTTAGCTACTTCATTGATTACAGGTTAACGAAGGAGACGCCTTCAGAGTTAATTGCAGCCCTTAGAGTCCATTGTCCAATTACTTTTGGTCCCTTGAAAAAGAGGAGGCTATGCATTACAGAGCTATGATTCCTAAACCCTTTCTCCGATTTGGATGTGGAAACTCTCATATTGCAGCTGGGAGTGTGTACTTTCAGCCCATATTATATATATATAATTGTATTTCTGAACATGTTTTTGTAAACAGCTAAAATAACAAAACTTGTGTCACTGTCCAAATATTTCTGGCCCTAACTGTATCGTGGTTCCCCGGAAGTTCTTACAGATCCTGCGGATAACTTGCTGTTGAATACCATCGCCGCTTCACACGCCGCTATCCACAAAGGAATATGGGTGTACATCTTTAGCGCCGCAAGAACATAGGCGTGACAGAGTTGTGTATTCCGTGACGCTAACACGCTGATTGGACAACGCAATAGCGTCATGATTGGCCAGCCTGCGCAGGAAGGCTGGCTAATACAAGACGCCATTGCAATTGTGTAGTGTGAATGGACAGCTTTTGAAATATGGCGCCCTGTGAAGGGACAGCCAATGGAAACACAGTAGCCCCCACCAATGATCACTGATGGGGCACGGTATACATGAGGCTGTGGCACGCCCCTGGGAATTCACTAGCGACGGTGATTCCATCCCTGTCCCCCGTTTACACGCCTCTACCATGGCAATTCTCCCTGTGTGTTGCCTTGGATTTTACAACACGGGTCGGAAACAGCTACCCGAAGCAACTGCGAGAAACCCGATCACTTTCCCAAATTACACGCCGCCACTTCGAAGCAATTTCAACTCAACAGTCACAAAAATCCCGATTGCCAGGCAGTTGCTACCACGCAGTGGCGGCGTGTAAGGATACCCTAAGGGGACCACCGCTGCAGTGTACTTCTGTCAGGAGGATGGATGCTGCAGCAAGGTGGATGATCCCGCCGCGGGTCGGGGCAGCTAATGACAGGGTGCAAAGTGTAATAAAAGTTCTAGTTGCAGGGAATCACACACGGGAGACTTAAACAGGGTTCACTGGGTTTTACCGGCACGTTCTTCAATCCAAACAGTACAGTTCTCAACACAGTCCCTTTATACGGGTAACTCCGGACACACTGAACCCACTGCAGCCAGGCTGTCTTCCTGAGTCCCTTCACTCTTTCTCTGTAACCTTTCCAGCTTTATTCTTTCCTGCCCTTCTTTGTGCATTGTAATGACAGCAACTCGGTCCCTTTTGTGTGGCTTCCCCCTATGTGTATGGGCAGCAAGCCGGGTCCTATAATGGTGCTGAGTCTCCAATCCATGTAGTGGGAACCCTGACTTGGAATCAGCGTTCCCCGTCGGTTTGTCTGGGGAGCCCGCATGTAGCTGCAGTCCCCCTCAGAGCCGACACTCTGGTCCCAGCCTAGCCTTGGGTAACCCTCAAGGGCTTACTGGGCTCCTTCCGACCCGTGTGGCTACCAGTTGCTTCAAAGGGAACCTAACCTGTCTGCAGTCAGTCGTCACTGCCGTACTCCTCGGACCCGGTGGCACCGGTCCGGTCTCTGTCCTCACCTTCCTCTTTGGGCTACCGGCTATGGACGAGCTTTTTCTCCATGGATCTGTGTCTCTGTGGATTCTGCGTCTCCAGGGAACCCTATCCCTCCGGGAAGTGTCACTTTGTCTCTGTTCTTGCCTTTACAGCTCAGCTCACTTTGGCCTACTCTTGGTCTTTTCCTCTCAGCCTACTCCGGCCGACTGTTTAACTACTCCTTGTTCCCTCCTTTTGTACTGGTCTACCACCTGACCTACATTCCCACCCACTTTACTCTAAACCCTGTCACCCCTTTGCCCGCCTAGAGTCCCGGGCTCCGGGTGGGTGCTGTATTTGTGGCTGTGTGTTTTGATGGTGTTTGGTATACAAACTGTCTCCCTCCTGCCTGGCTGCAGTTCCTACCTGTGGCCACCCTGGTCGCAGGGAAGCCAAGTGGATACATGAATTACAAACCCAATTTCCATTGGGTCTTAATAAAGAGTATGATAGCCATTTTTAAACAGATCCATAAAGGTATTTTTTCCACTTAACTTGATTGGTAGAATTGGGTACACTGTCTCTTTAAATCGCATTAACTACATTCATATTCAGTTTTCCAATTATTACCTTTGTATCTTGTTCATAACACATATTACTCTTTATTGTCATTTCATTTTTCTCATTTCTTTCCTATTTATAGGTGAGGTACTAAAATGCAAGTTTTACCATAGACACAGACAACATCGGGTGTCTGGTATCGCTCTTTTAGATGAGTTTCCTAGGTAACGCATACACATATACAGTCCTACGTTCCCGAACATGCGCACTACCACGGTGACGTCAGCGGAAATGACGTCACACGCCGCTTCTTAATGGCGCGGCTCACTGAGAGCCGCACTTGCATCCGCGCGGCGAGTCCACGCTATCCAGACATACACACAAGGTATAACAGTACATGTTACTGGTTTTTTTCATTCTATTATGTTCTAGGGTGATTTCGTTAGCTATTTTAACCTAATCTCATAGATTATTATGCATTTGAGCACCAACATAAGATAGTGCTTGGTGGTCATTACATTTAACTGCTTATGGGAGAGACCCATTCTGTTTGCATGAAAAATGTGGACACTCTCTTACTAAATGAAACAGAATATTACCTTTATATGTAAATTTAATACAGCAATTATAGAACTCAGTGCTTATTCAGCTGTTTTTTTTACTTCTTTGTTATAGTGACCGCAGTGAGGTCCTATTTGCAGGATAAGGGAGAATTAATCCCGATTATCTCATCCTTTTTTCACATATTTAAAAGGTAATGAACTTGACTATGTGTATTAGAGGTGCCCACTATTGAATAAGTAGAGGCTTAAATACATATTTGTTTTATTCTTGTAGGATATACTAACAATCCTGCCCCAAATAGGGAAACATATCCTTTGAATTATCTCTTTAGAGTACAGGTAGTGTGTTATACATTGTCACTCATATCTTAATTGATAAATGGGATCGATATATTATTCATTTATACTCTCAATTTGCAGTTGACTGGTATTAAACATAGCAGAGCTGATATCACTTTTCCATGAAAAATTTTTTGTCATAAGGTAAACATATTTTACTCTTGATTCTCTATTATGTGTTCCCCATATACCTCAAGGAGCAAGTATACTTCTATGAGAAAGCAATTATGCATATATGTCTATGAGAAAGAGGAATTTATTTATACATCAGTGAATACACCAAGAACATTGTAATAAATACAGTCGGTTTGACATGTGATATTGTAAAAATGTAAAAGTATGTTCTTTTGAAGCTGTTATTAAAGCTGCAATGTCATGTTTTCATGCAAATTCATGTAAGACGATGTATCACTGATTTATCTTATTTTTATTTGTGATAGATATTCTTGACACTGTGAACAAGGTCAATGTGACCGAAACGTCAGTATAAATTCATTTTATGAGAATATCACAAGAATTTTTCTAAATAAAGTTTTTTTCATTCATCTCCATTTGAGTGCCGAAGTTACTCTTATGCAGTTATTGATTTTTTTCTTCTGAGCACCAAAAAGGTTGAGTTGCGGACCATACTCTTGAAGCTAGTATATCACCAGAACCATTGTCAATACAGTAATACATCACCAAAACCAGTCAATACATCACCAGAACCTCCATCAATACATCATCACTATAACCCCTGCCAGTACATCACCAGAACCACTGGCAATACAATAATACATAACCAGAACCACCGTCAATACATCACCAGAACAGTACATTCCCTAAATAAATGTGTATGCAGATTAAATGTCCCATACTGCTCATCCTCCTTCCACATGTCCCATACTGTTCACCCCCCCATATGTTCCATGCAGCTCATCCTCCATCCATATGTTCCATGCAGCTCATCCTCACCCCCATTCCTCTGAATCCCATGTTGCTTATCCTCCCCCATACGTCTCATGCAGCTCATCCTTCCCCCCCATCCCACTCCCATGTTCCACGCAGCCTCTCCCCTCCCATGTTCCATGCAGCCTCTCCCCTCCCATGTTCCACGCAGCCTCTCTCCTCCCATGTTCCATGCTGCCTCTCCCCATCCCTCATCCATGTAACTTCTCCCTTCCCCATAATCCATATAGCTTCTCCCCACATCCTTGCAGCTTCTCCACCACGTTCTATGTAGCTTCTCCCCACATGTTCCATGTAGCTTCTCCTCCCCATCCATCCATGTACCTTCTCCCTCTATCCCCCCATCCATGTACCTTCTCCCCCATCCACCAAACCAACCATGTACCTTCTTCCCCATCCACCAAACCATCCATGTACCTTCTCCCCATCAGACCATCCATCCATGTACCTTCTCCCCATCCATCCAACCATCCATCCATCTTCTGCCCCCTTTCCATGCCACCCTCCCCCACCCATCCATCCCGTTCTGCCCCTATTCCAGGCCGCCCCATCCATCCACATCCCATTCTGCTCCCTCTTCCAGGCCACCCATCCATCCATCCATCCATCCCATTCTGCCCCCTCTTCCAGGCCGCCCCATCTATCCATCCTTCCCATTCTGCCCACTCTTCCAGGCCGCCCCATCCATCCCATTCTGCCCCCCTCTTCTAGGCCGCCCCATGCATCCCATTCTACCCCCTCTTCCAGGCCGCCTCATCCATCCATCTATCCCAATCTGTCCCCCCCAGGCTGCTATCTTCGGCTGTAACAGCGCTTTACCTGACTCCACACTACTGATCCCTGATCCCGGCAGCTTCTTCCTCTGTGGCTCCCAGTGTCCGGCACCAGGTACCCGGAAGCTTCTTCCTCTGCAGCTCCTGGTCTCTGACATCAGGTACCCGCCACCTTCTTCCTCTGTGACTACTGGTCTCCGGCACCAGGTGCCCGGCACCAGGCACCCGGCAACTTGTTCCTCTGTGGCTTCCGTTCTCCGGCACCAGGTACCCGGCAGCTTCTCCCTCTCTGACTCCCGGTCTCTGGCACCAGGCACCTTCTTCCTCTGCGGGTCTTGATCTCCAGCACCAGGCACCCGAAAGCTTCTTCCTCTGTGGCTCCCAGTCTCCGGCACCCGGCAGCACCAGTCATCTTCTTCCTCTGCGGCTCCCGGTCTCCGGCACCAGGCACTTGGCAGCTTCTTCCTCTGCGGCTCCCGGCTCCGTCACCAGGCACCCGGCATCACCAGTCACCTGGCAGCACCAGGCAGCACCAGGCACCCTGTCATCATGCAACCGGCACTAGGCATCCAGCACCCTGGCATCCTCCCCTATATAACCAGGATGCTGGCTCCCCCCTCCACCATATGACCCAGTCTGATTGTTCCCTCCCTCCCCCATATGACTCAGCCTGCTCGTTTCCCCCCTCCCCCATATTACCCAGCCTGCTCATTTCCACCTCCCCCATATGACCAAGCCTGCTTGTTTCCCCCCCTCCCCATATGACCCAGTCTGCTCATTTCCCCCCTCCCCCATATATGTCCCAGTCTGCTCGTTCCCCCCTTCCTAATGTCCCAGTCTGCTCATTACCCCCCTCCCCCATGTCCCAGTCTTCTTGTTTACCCCCTCACCCATATGATCTAGCCTGCTTGTTCCCCCCCTCGTATATGTCCCAGTCTGCTTGTTCCCGCCCTCCCCATATGATCTAGCCTGCTCGTTCCCTAGCACCTCTTCCCCATGCTGCTTCTCCCCTTCGCCCCCCGCTCCCTCCTCTTCTTCAGAGCTATCTTCAGCTCTAAAAAACCTTACCTGCTCCCCACTCCCAGCAGATCCAGAGACGAGGTCTTCTCTCCCGCACTCTGCAGACGCTGCTGCCCGGCAGTGTGATGACTCATCACCTGCTGCTGAGCGCTGTGACGTTGCAGCAGCGCGCGGCCGGATGCCAGGGTGGGGAGCCGAATGGACTCCACTGACCCTGGAAGTGCAGGGGCGCGCACGTTAATTTGCAATCGTGCCTGGGCCACCTCCCTCCTCCAAAAACACTCCGGATTTAATAAAGAATTTGGAGGAGGGAGGGAGATTTAAAAAAAAAAAAAAAAACATTTTTTACATCTTGCCCCTGGTGCCACCCCCTTGACACCTGGTGCCCTAGGCATGTGCCTATGGGTGCAAAATGGGAAATACGGCCCTGGCCACACTCAGCAGAAAGTGTGACCATTTTTACTCATTTTTTTGTGTGAAATGTGAAATCTGGGGCTAAACCAAAAATGTTATGGTTATTTTTTTTTTTTCTTTTATTGCCCAGTGGTATAAAATTCTGTGACATCTGTGGTGTCAATATGATCACTGCACCCTGGATGAAGTCACTGAAGGGTGCAAATTGTAGGGACCATTTAATTCTGTAAAGCTCACCAAAAGCAGCCATAAGGTCTGATACAGTGTCAAATGCACTTGGTAGGATGCAGCAGGCCCCAATAATAAAGGCAACACAGGTGCAAGATACTGATGAGACCACCACTCTCAGCTTACCATATCATGGAGGGGTGGTTTCTGGTATTTTATATGCACACAGATGAGGTTTCCATAGGGCGTCCTGATCCACAACAGCACCCGCACGGACCACCATCCATTATCACAAGGACAGGAGTCACATACCACTGCTTAAGCCCTAAGAGGTAGACCACACCGTGGATCTCTATTACTTCCCCCACACCAGCTATACAAGCCTGTAAAACAGTATACAGGCTGCCAGGAAATAACCACGGTTGGCATACCTTGCTAAAATACATGATCACACTTCATAATCTGAAGACCCATTCATGAAAAAGACCCAATGTAGGGTCGAAACGTTAATGGTCGTCCAGAAGTTGCAAAAAATAAAAACCACAAAGAAATTTCATCTCCAGTTTTTCTTATCTAGTGTGCCAGGGATTCAATTTTTGTACATTGGATAATTTTTCCCTAGAGCACCTAATTGGGTGGTTGAGCCAGACTATTATATCTTATCCATAGGGCGTCAGTCACACAAGCAAGTATGATGTAGAGTGTCTGCATGCAGCCTATTGATCAGACCTATACTATTAGATTAGGTGGGCTAATGTGGAGGTATTGGCTGATATTTTGACCCATAACACGCAAGCTCGTAACCCACCATCAAGGGTCCCTAACACTATATTAAAAATAACTATAAAAAAGGACATAATTTCAGAAAAGCTCATCAAAAGCAGACAAAACTTCTGATACCAAATGCACTTAGGAGGATGCAGCAGGCCCCAATGATAAAGGCAACACAGGTGCATAATACTGATGCTTTTGGTGAGTTTGTCTTAAATTATGTCCATTTTATTCTTGTTACGTATTGACTGCCTTGTAGTATGGAAGTGCTGCTGCTGTGATTTAAATTAAGCCTTTTTTTTCCCTGCTCTCAGTGTGGAGAGAGGAAGCTAATGAGCGGGAGCTGAGAGTGCAGGTGTATGTGATGAATATGATTCATGCTTAGGTGAGCTGAGGGGTGTGTCTTGGCTGGTTGCTCCCCAACCCTCGGCCATAAATGGGTCAGATCACATCCACCTATTGTTGCTGATTCAGTTCACTTCTGGACTGTGACCTGGTGTGAGCAGACGCTGATCTGAAGCTGCTGTGTTTTTTTACCCTTGGAAGTTGCTGAGCTCCGTGGTCAATGGGTGGAGGTAGGGGCTTAGGCCTAGGGCTTCTCAGGAGCTTTAGGGACTTTGGCTGGCGGCTTGAACCTCCTCACCTTTAGAGGTACCTTCGAGATCAGGGCGAGCCAGGGACCCAGTATCAGGGCCAGAGCAGGCTCCCCTGATCCCCTTCATCCAGCTCCTGGCTACCCTGACCCCACCCAGCGTGACAATTCTTTTAAACTTGTGAAACTGAAAAAATTGGGTTCGAAGTACCTTTTGTTAGGGAAAAATTAATTTTTTAATTTTCTCGGGTCAACTTTATAAAATTCTGCGAAGGACCTGGGGCTTTAAGGTGCACCAAACCTCTAGAGAAGGTGCTTTGAGGGGTGTACTTTCCAAAATATTTTCACTTGTGTGGGGTTTCCACTGTTTAGGCACATTAGGGGCTCTCCAAACACAACATGGTGTCAACTATCTATTCCAGCCAATTTTGTATTTCAAAAGGAAATAGCGCTCCTTCTCTTCTTAGCCCTGCCATGCACCCAGTTCCACTGTTTAGACACATATGTGGCTCTCCAAACATGACAGCCCACTATCAATTCAAGACGATTTTGCTTTCCAAAACTGAAATAGTGCTTTTTCCCTTCTGAGCCCTAACGTGCACCAAAACATTAGTTTCCCAGCACATATGGGGTATCAGTATACTTAGCAGAAGTTGCACAAGAAATTGTATGGTGCATTTTTCCTGTTATCCTTATGAAAATAAATTTGAGGCTAAAATAATTTTTATTTTTTTTATTTTTTTTTCAAAGTTATAAAATTCTATGAAGCATCTGGGGGTTCATCATACATCTAGATAAATTCCTTGAGGGCTTTAGTTTCCAAAATAGGGTCACTTATTGGGGTTTTCCACTGTTTAGGCACATCCGGGACTCTCCAAACAAGACATGTCGTCCACTATCTATTCCAGCCAATTTTATCTTCGAAAAATGTAATCGTGCTCCCTCCCTTTTGAAGACTGCCAAATAGTTTTTTTTCCTCCTTATATAAGGTATCAGCGCATTCAGGAGAAAATGCACAACAAATTGTGAGATCCATTTTCATCTGTTATTCCTGTGAAAAGTAAAAATTGGGGATAAACAACATTTTTTGGAATAAATGTGATTTATTATTTTCATGGTTCAACATTTTAAACTTTTGTTAAGCACCTGGGGGCTCAATGTCCTCACTGCACATCTAGATAAATTCCTTTAGGGGTCTAGTTTCCAAGAAGGGGTCAATTGTGTGGGTTTCCACTGTTTAGGCACATCAGGGACTCTGCAAACGCAACATAGCATCCGCTAACCATTCCAGATGATTTTGTGTTCCAAAAGTCAAACGGCACTCCTTCCCTTCAGAGCCCTGCTGTGCGCCCAAACATTGGTTTTCCACTACATACGGGGTATTGACGAACTCAGGACAAATTGCACAACAAATTTTACGGTCCATTTTCTCTTGTTAGTTTTATGAAAATGCAAAATTTGGGGCTAAAACAACATTTTTTTGGGAAAAATGTGCTTTGTTGTTTTCACGGTTCAATGTTTAAAAAATTCTGTGAAGCACCTGGGGGTTCAAGGTGCTCACCACACATATAGACATGTAGATAAATTCCTTAATAAGTATAGTTTTGAAAATGGGGTCACTTGGGCGGGAAGGGGTCACTCTTTAGGCACATCAGGGTCTTTCCAAACAAGACATGGCATCCATATCTATTCCAGCAACTTTTGTCTCGAAAAGTGTAATTTCGCTCCTTCCTTTACTAGCCCTGCCATGTGGCCAAATAGTTGTTTTCCTCCTTAGATGAGGTACCAGTGTACTCAGGAGAAAATGCACAAATTGTATGGTCCATCTTCTCCTGTTACTCTTCTGAAAATAAAAAATTGGGGATAAAACAACCTTTTATGAGGAAAAATATTATTTTTCTTTCACAGTTCAACATTTTAAAATTCTGTGAAGCACCTAAGGGTTCACAGTGCTCACCACACAGCTAGATAAATTCCTTAAGGGGTCCAAAATAGGGTCACTTGTGGGGGGGCTTCCACTGTTTAGGCGCACAGGGGCTCTCCGTACATGACATGGTGTCCACTAATGATTCAAGACAATTTTGTGTTTCACAAGTCAAATGTCGCTCCTTCCCTTCCGAGCCCTGCTGTGTGCCCAAACAGTGGTTGTCGACCACATATTGGTCATCAGTGTACTCAGGACTAATTACACAATAAATTTTAGGGTTCATTTTCTCCGGTTACCCTTGCGAAAATGCAAAATTTGGGGCTAAAGTAACATTTTTGTTGAAAAAAAGGAAAATGTTCATTTTTACCTTCCACATTGCTTTAGTTCTTGTGAAGCACTCAAAGAGTTAATAATCTTCTTGAGCCGTCTGAGGGGTGCAGTTTTTGCAATGGTGTCACTTTTGGGTGCTTTCTGTGATTTAGGCCCCTCAAAGTCACTTCATATGTGATGTGGTCCCTAAAAATGTTGGAAAAATGAGAAATTGATTATGGACTTTGAAACCTTCTAACTTCCTAAGGAAATCAAATGTTTACAAAATTGTGCTGATGTAAAGTAGACATGTGCGAAATGTTGTCTATGAACTATTTTGTGTGATAGAAGTCTGTGGGTTAACGGAATAAAAATTAACGATTCATTGTCAAATATTATACAATATTTTGGCAACATGCGCCCCACCAACTCCCCTGTGGTTGACGCCGCCTCGCGAGTGGTGTCAGACCTGCTCCCCCGGACAGTCAGGTTCCCAAACGGACAAATTTGTGAAGACAGAGAAATCTGGCAAGAATTGACACTCGATAATTGGATCTTCCCACACCACTGCAGTGCACAGCTCCAGGCACCTCCCCGCCGCACCACCGCAGAGCGCCAGCCCAGGAACCCTCACCGCTGCAACTACACAGAGCGCTATTCACAGGCACCCACCCCGCCGCCACCACCGCAGAGTGCCTGCTCAAGCACCTCCCGCTGCACCGCAGAGCACCAGTCCAGGAACCTTCCCATTGTACCACTGCAGAGCACCAGCCCAGACCTTCCATTGCTACCACTGCAGAGCACAGCCCAGGAACCTTGCCCATCACTACCATCACAGAGCGCAGCCCAGGAATCATCCCGCCACCACTCGCAAGGTTAAACAGGCATCCTGTGCGCCGCCACCATGCAGCACCACTCAGGCATCCCCTGCCGCCACACCGCAGAGCGCAGCCCCAGGAACCCTCACCCGCTGCAACTACCACAGAGCGCTATTCACAGGCACCCACCCCCGCCGCCACCACCGCAGAGTGCCTGCTCCAAGCACCCTCCCCCGCTGCCACCACCGCAGAGCACCAGTCCCAGGAACCCTTCCCCATTGCTACCACTGCAGAGCACCAGCCCCAGGAACCCTTCCCCATTGCTACCACTGCAGAGCACCAGCCCCCAGGAACCCTTGCCCATCACTACCATCACAGAGCGCCAGCCCCAGGAATCATTCCCTGCCACCACCACCGCAGAGCGTTAATTACAGGCATCCTGTGCCGCCGCCACCACTGCAGAGCACCAGCTCCAGGCATCCTCCCCCTGCCGCCACCACCGCAGAGCGCCAGCCCCAGGAACCCTTCCCCACCACCACCACCGAGTGCTAATCACAGGCATCCTGTCCTGCCGCCACCACTGCAGAGCACCAGCTCCAGACATCCTCCCCGCCGTCATCACCACCGCAGAGCGCCAGCCCCAGGAACCCTTCTCCACCACCACCACCACAGAGCGCTAATAACAGGCATCCTCTCCCGCCGCCACCACCACAGAGCACCAGCTCCAGACACTCTCCCCCACCGTCATCACCACAGAGCGCCAGCCCCAGGCTCCCTCCTCCGCCGCAGGAGCACCAATCCCAGGCACCCGCCCCACCGCTCCAAAGAGGTGTCTAGACACCCTTCCCCGCCACCACCACCGCAGAGTGCCAGCTCCAGGCACCCTTCCCTGCCTCCACCACCACTGAGCACGTGCCCCAGGAGCACCAGTCCCAGGCACCCTCCCCCACCGCAGAGCGTCAGCCCCAAGCACCCTCCCCCGCCACTGGCACTACAGAGCGCCAATTCTAGGCACCCTCTCCTGCCGCTACCACCGCAGAGCGCTAGCCCCAGGCATCGTCCCCTGCCGCCAGTGCCACCATCAAAGAGCTCTAGCCCAGGTACCCTCTGCAATCATCACCACCGCATAGCGACAGCCCCAGGCATCATTCTCCGCCAGTAAGACTTTATTGGATTCCTAAGGCTACATTTAGACTGCATTTTTTTTCTCTTCTGTTCTGTTGCGTTTTTAGCTGTAAAACAGGAGCTGTCAAAAAAAACACACAAAAAAACGGATCCATTTTTGGATGCGTTTTTTGATCTGTTTTGACTGCTGCGTTTTTTTCCACCAATTTTAAAGAGCTCTTATGGGAAAATGGCGAGACAAAATGCTACAGAAACTGACATGTCCTTTTCCAAAATGTAGGTCTCCTAAAGTGAAAAACGGATCACCTTAAAACAGCAGTCTGAATGGCAAAAATGAAAATCCATAGACTTTGCTGTGGTGTCATGTGAGTGATCCGTTTTCTGCAGTGCACTGCAAAAAACGGATCAAAAACAAAAGAAAAAATGCACAGTGTGAATGTAGCCTTACAGTTAAACGCATATAACAACTAAACAAGCAAAACATAAAATGTAATAGGCAACAGAGTCTCACCCTTCCACTTGCTCATCAGGATTTAGAAAATTCGTGCCTTCAGGACTTCCAGGGCCACTTAATCCAATCCAGCAGCACCCCGCTTTCGGCAGGCACCCACCAAGAAAGGAATAGCGGCAAGTTTAGGAAGATGACCGAGCACAGCGATGTCTTTTGCCAGGTGACCGAACTGTGCCAACCTGGATATCTTCCTTAAATATCACCGGGGGACGGAAGACGGGGGACGGAAGATGGGGGACGGAGGACGGGGAACGGAAGACGGAGGACGGAAGACGGGGGACGGAAGACGGGGGACGGAAGACGGAAGACGGAGGACGGAAGACGGAGGACGGGGGACGGAAGAAGGGGGACGGAAGACGGGGGATGGAAGACAAGGGACGGGGGACAGGAGACGGGGGACGGAAGACGGGAGACGGAAGACGGGGGACAGGGGACGGAAGACGGGGGACAGGGGACGGGGGAGGGAAGACGGGAGACGGAAGACGGGGGACGGAAGACGGAAGACGGGGGAGGGAAAAAGGGGGACAGGGGACGGAAGACGGGGGACGGAAGACGGGGGACAGGGCACGGAAGACGGGGGACAGGGACGGAAGACGGGGGACAGGGGACAAAAGACGGGGGACGCAAGACGGGGGACAGGGGACGGAAGACGGGGTACGGAAGACGGGGGACGGAAGACGGGGACAGGGGACGGAAGACGGGGGACGGAAGACGGGGGACGGAAGACGGGGGATGGAAAACGGAAGACGGGGGACGGAAGACGGGGGACGGAAGACGGAGGACAGGGCACGGAAGACGGGGGACAGAGGACGGAAGACGGGGGACGGGACGGGGGACGGAGACGGAAGACGGGGGACGAAGACGGGGGACGGAAGATTGGGGAGGGAAGACGGGGGAGGGAAGACGGGGGACAGGGTACGGAAGACGGGAAATGGGGGACGGAAGACGGGGGACGGAAGACGGGGGTACGGAAGACGGGGGACGGAAGACGGGGAGGAAGACGGGGACGGAAGACGGGGGACGGAAGACGGGGGACGGAAGAAGGGGGACAGGGGACGGAAGACGGGTGACGGAAGAACGGGGGGACGGAAGACGGGGAACGGAAGACGGGGGACGGAAGACGGGGGACGGAAGACGGGGGGAACGGAAGACGGGGAACGGAATACGGGGGATGGAAGACGGGGAGGGAAGATGGAAGACGGGGGACGGAAGACGGGGGACAGAAGACGGGGGACGGAAGAAGGGGGACGGAAGATGGGGGACAGGGGACAGAAGACGGGGGACAGGGGACGGACGGAAGACGGAAGACGGGGGACGGAAGACGGGGGACGGGAAGACGGGGGACAGGGACGAAGACGGGGGACAGGGGACGGAAGACGGGGGACAGGGGACGGAAGACGGGGGACAGGGGACGGAAGACGGGGGACGGGGACGAGACGGGGACAACGGGGGAGGGAGACGGGGACGGAAGACGGGGGAAGGGGACGGAAGACGGGGGACGGGGACGGAAGACGGGGGACGGAAGACGGGGGAGGGAAGACGGGGACGGGGGACGGGGACGGGGACGGAAGACGGGGGACGGAAGACGGGGACGGAGACGGGGACGGAAGACGGGGACGGAAGACGGGGGACGGGAAGACGGGGACGGGGACGGGGGACGAGGAAGACGGGGAGACGGGGGACAGGGGACGGAAGACGGGGAAGGACGGAAACGGGGACGGAAGCGGGGAAGGGAAGACGGGGGAGGAAGACGGGAGGACAAGACGGGGGACGGAAGACGGAGACGGGGAGGAACGGGGACGGAAGACGGGGGACGGGGACGGGACGGAAGCGGGGGAAGGGGGAAGGGGGACGGAAGACGGGGGACGGAGGACGGAAGAGGCGGAAGGGACGGAAGACGGGGACGAGACGGGACGGAGACGGGGACGGAAGACGAGGGGACGGGGACGGAAGACGGGGACGGAAGACGGGGACAGAGGGACGGAAGACGGGGGACAGGGACAGACGGGGGACAGGGGACGGAAGAGAGGGGACGGAAGACGGGGGACAGGAAGACGGGGGACGGAAGACAGGGAGACGGAAGACGGGGGACGGAAGACGGGGACGGAGAGACGGGGGAGGGAAGACGGGGGAGGGAAGACGGGGGAGGGAGGACGGGGGAGGGAAGACGGGGGAGGGAGAACGGGAGGAGGGGGGGGAGGGAGAGGGAGGGAAGACGGGGGAGGGGGGAGGGAAGACGGGGGGGAGATGGAAGACGGGGAGGGAAGACGGGGGAGGAAGAGGGGGAGGGAGACGGGGGAGGGAAGACGGGGAGGGAGGACGGGGGAGGGAGGACGGGGGAGGGAGGGACGGAGCAGGGGAGGGAAGACGGGGAGGAGGACGGGGGAGGGAGGACGGGGAGGGGAGGGGGAGGGAGGACGGGGGAGGGAAGACGGGGAGGAAGACAGGGGAGGGAAGATGGGGGAGGAAGACGGGGGACGTCCCCAGTCTCCACCTCCCGCCCCAGTCTCCCGTCTCCCGCCTCCCGTCCCCCGCCCCCAGTCTCCGCCTCCCGTCCCCATTCTCCCGCCTCCCGTCCCCATTCTCCCGCTCCCGTCCCCAGTCTCCGTCCCCGTCTCCGCCCATATTCTCCCGCCTCCGTCCCATTCGCCTCCCGTCCCCAGTCTCCCGTCCCAGTCCCGTCCCCAGTATCTCCCGCCTCCGTCCCCATCTCCACCTCCAGTCCCCAGTCTCCGGTCCCAGTCCCCCGTCCCGTCTCCCGCCATCTCCGTCCCCAGTCTCCACCCCTCCCAGTCTCTTCCCCGCCCCCAGTCCCCCCCTCCGTCTCCGTCCCAGTTCCGTCCCCAGTCTCCTCCCCGTCTCCGCTCCCGTCCCCGTCTCCCGTCCCCAGCTCTCCCCTCCGTCCCAGTCTCCCCAGTCTCCCGTCCCCGTCTCCCCAGTCTCCGCTTCGTCCCAGTCCCCGCCTCCCGTCCCCAGTCTCCCGTCCCAGTCTCCCGTCCCAGTCCCGTCCCCGCTCTCGTCCCAGTCTCCGCCTCCCGTCCCCAGTCTCCCTCCCGCCTCCTCCGTCCCGTCCCCGCCTCCCGTCCGCCTCCCGTCCAGTTCCGCCTCCCGGCCCCATTCTCCCGTCCCCAGTCTCCCGCCGGGGGAGGAAGACGGGGAGGGGAGACGGGGAGGGAAGACGGAAGACGGGGGAGGGAGAGACGGGGGAGGGAAGACGGGGGAGGGAAGACGGGGGAGGGAGACGGGGGAGGGAGGACGGGGGAGGGAGGACGGGGAGGGAAGAGGGGAGGGAAGACGGGGGAGGGGAAAACGGGGAGGAGGAGGGAGGGAGACGGGGGAGGAGGACGGGGGAGGGAAGACGGGGGAGGGAGAGGGGAGGAACGGGGAGGAAGAGGGGGAGGGAAGACGGGGGAGGGAAGACGGGGGAGGAAGACGGGGGAGGGAAGAAGGGGGAGGGAAGAAGGGGGAGGGAAGACGGGGGGGGAGACGGGGGAGGGAGGACGGGGGAGGAGACGGGGAGGGAGGACGGGGAGGGAGACGGGGAGGGAAGACGGGGGAGGGAAAGACGGGGGAGGGAAGACGGGGGGGAGAGGGGGGAACGGGGAGGAAGACGGGGAGGGAAGACGGGGGAGGGAAGACGGGGAGGAGACGGGAGGGAGACGGGAGGAGGGGCGGGGAGGGAAGACGGGGAGGGAGGACGGGGGGAGGGAGAGACGGGGAGGGGGAGAACGGGGGAAGGGAGGACGGGGGGGAAGGAGGGGGAGGGAAGACGGGGAGGGAAGAGGAAGACGGGGAGAGGGAGACGGGGAGGAAGACGGGGAGGGAGGAGACGGGGAGGAAGACGGGGAGGGAGACGGGGAGGGAGGACGGGGAGGAGGACGGGAAGACGGGGGAGGGAAGACGGGGGAGGGAGGACGGGGAGGAGGACGGGGAGGGAGCACGGGGGAGGGAGGACGGGGGAGGGAAGACGGGGAGGAAGACAGGGAGGGAAGATGGAGGGAAGACGGGGGACGTCCCCAGTCTCCCACCTCCCGCCCCAGTCTCCCGTCTCCCGCCTCCCGTCCCCCGCCCCCAGTCTCCCGCCTCCCGTCCCCATTCTCCCGCCTCCCGTCCCCATTCTCCCGTCCCCATCTCCCGTCCCAGTCCAGTCTCCCGTCCCAGTCCTCCCGCCCATATTTCTCCGCCTCCCGTCCCCAGTTCCCGCCTCCCGTCCCCAGTCTCCCGCTCCGCCAGTTCCCGTCCCCATCCCCCAGTCCTCCCGTCTCCCAGTCTCCCACCTCCGTCCCAGTCTCCGCCAGTCCCCGCCCGTCTCCCAGTCCCCAGTCCCTCCCAGTCCTCCCAGTCTCCCGTCCCCAGTCTCCCGTCCCCCCAGTTCGTCCCCAGTCTCCCTCCGTCCCAGTTCCCCTCCCGTCCCCAGTCTCCCGTCCCCAGTCCCCCGTCCCCAGTCTCCGCCCGTCCCGCCTCCCGTCCCCAGTCTCCCGCCGTCCCCAGTCTCCCTCCCGTCCCCAGTCTCCCGCCTCCCGTCCCCGTCCCCGCTCCCGTCCCCATCCCCCGCTCCCCAGTCTCCCGCCTCCCGTCCCCAGTCTCCCGTCCCCAGTTCCCCTCCCGTCCCCAGTTCTCCGTCCTCTCCCAGTCTCCCGTCCCCCGTCTCCCGCTCCCCCCGTCCGTCCCGTCTCCTCCTCCCAGTCTCCCGCCTCCGGCCCCATTCTCCCGTCCCCAGTCTCCCGCCGGGGAGGTGAAGACGGGGGAGGGAAGACGGGGGAGGGAAGACGGGGGAGGGAAGGACGGGGGAGGAAGACGGGGGAGGAAGGACGGGAGGAAGAGGAGGAACGGGGGAGGAAGACGGGGAGGGAATGACGGGGGAGGGAGACGGGGGAGGGAGGACGGGGGAGGGGAAAGACGGGGGAGGGAGGGAAGACGGGGGAGGGAAGACGGGGGAGGGAAGACGGGGGAGGGAGAGGACGGGGGAGGGAAGACGGGGGAGGGAAAGGGGGAGGGAAGACGGGGGAGGGAAGACGGGGGAGGGGAAGACGGGAAGACGGGGGAGGAGGACGGGGGAGGGAGACGGGGGGAGGAGGAGACGGGGGAGGGAAGACGGGGGGAGGGAAGACGGGGGAGGGAAGACGGGGGAGGGAGGAGACGGGGGAGGGAGGACGGGGGAGGGAGGACGGGGAGGGAAGACGGGGAGGGAAGACGGGGGGAAGAGGGAAGGGAAGACGGGGGAGGGAGACGGGGGAGGAAGACGGGGGAGGAAGACGGGGGAGGGAAGACGGGGAGGAGAGGAAGACGGGGGAGGGAAGACGGGGGAGGGAAGACGGAGGAGACGGGGAGGGAAGACGGGGAGGGAAGACGGGGAGGAGACGGGGAGGAGACGGGAGAGAGGGGGAGGGGGAGGAGAGGAGACGGGGGAGGGAGGACGGGGGAGGGAAGACGGGGAGGGAGACGGGGAGCGGGAGAGAACGGGGGAGGGAGACGGGGGAGGGAAGACGGGGAGGGAAGACGCGGGGACGTCCCCCAGTCTCCCCCTCCCGCCCCAGTCTCCCGCCCCCAGTCTCCCGTCTCCCGCCATCCCGCCCCGCCCCAGTCTCCCGCTCCTCCCGTCTCCGTCCTCCGTCCCCAGCTCCCCCAGTCCCCGCCCATCCCGCCCTCCCAGTCCCTCCGTCCCCAGTCCCCAGCTCGTCCCAGTCCCCCGTCCCCATCTCCCAGTCCCCGCTCCCGCCCCCGTCCCTCCGTCCCCAGTTCCCGTCCCCAGTCTCCGCTCCCGTCCCCAGTCTCCCGTCCCCCTCGTCCCAGTCTCTCCCCGCTCCCGTCCCCAGTTCCCCCAGTCCCCGTCCCCAGTTCTCCCGTCCCCCAGTCTCCCGTCCCAGTCTCACCCGTCCCGTCCCCAGTCCCCCCCGTCCCCTCCGTCCCGTCCCCGTCCCCAGTCTCCCGTCCCAGTCTCCCGCTCCCTCCAGTCTCCCGTCCCCGTCTCTCACGCCCAGTCTCCCGTCCCAGTCTCCCGTCCCCAGTCTCCCTTCCGTCCCCGTCTCCCCCCCAGTCTCCCCCGTCCCCAGTCTCCCGCCCCCTCCATCTCCCGTCCCCGTCCCTCCTCCCCAGTCCCCAGTCTCCCGTCCCCAGTCTCCCCCCATTCTCCGCCTCCCGTCTCCCGCCTCTCCCGTCCCAGTCCCGCATCTCCCGCCTCCCGTCCCCAGTCTCCCCTCCGTCCTCCCCAGTCTCCCATCCCGTCCCCGTCCCCCGTCCCAGTCTCCCGTCCCCGTCCCCAGTCTCCCGTCCTCCCGTCCCCAGTCTCCGGTCCCCAGTCTACCCGTCTCCCGTCCCCAGTCTCCGTCCCCATCGTCCCAGTCCCCAGTCTCCCGTCCCCAGCCTCCCGTCCCCAGTCCGTCCCCGTCCCCAGTCTCCCGTCCCCAGTACTCCGTACTCCCGTCCCCAGTCTCCGCCACGTCCCAGTCTCCCGTACCTCCCGTCCCCGTCTCCCGTCCCCCAGTCATCCCGTCTCCCGTCCCCCAGTCCCCAGTCTCCCGTCCCGTCTCCGCCCAGTCTCCCGTCTCCCAGTCCCCAGTCTCCCGTCGCCCCAGTCGTCCCGCCCGTCTCCCGTCCCCAGTCTCCCGTCCCCAGTCTCCACGTCCTCCCGTCTCCCGCTCCCGTCCCCGAGTCTCCCGCCCCAGTCTCCCGTCCCCAGTCTCCCGTCCCCAGTCTCCCGTCCCCAGTCCCTCCGTCCCCGTCTCCCGTCCCCCCGTCCCCGTCTCCCGTCCCCTTCTCCCTCCCCAGTCCCCGTCTCCCCCGTCCCCGTCTCCCGTCCCCCTCCTCCAGTCTCCCCGTCCCGTCCCGTCTCCCGTCCCCAGTCTCTCCCCGTCCCCAGTCTCCCGTCCCAGTCTCCCGTCCCCAGTCTCCCGTCTCCCGTCCCAGTCTCCCGTCCCCTCCCGCTCCCATCCCGTCTCCCGTCCGCTCCGTCCCGTCTCCCGTCTCCGTCCCCAGTCTCCGTCCCCAGTCCCGTCCCCGTCTCCCGTCCCAGTTCTCCGTCCCCAGTCCTCCCCGTCTCCCGTCACCCCCCCAGTCCCCTCCGTCTCCCGTCTCCCTCTGTCTCCCTCCCCGTCCCCGCTCCGTCCCCAGTCTCCCGTCCCGTCTCCCCGTCTCCCGCTCCCGTCCCCCCCTCTCCCGTCCCCAGTCTCCTCCCCGTCCCCGTCTCCGTCCCCATCTCCCTCAGTCTCCGTCCCCGTCTCCCATCCCCAGTCTCCTCCAGTCTCCGTCTCCGTCCTCCCCAGTCTCCCCGTCCCCAGTCTCCCGCTCCCCGTCTCCGTCCCAGTCTCCCGTCCCAGTCCCTCCCGTCTCCAGTCTCCCGTCCTCCCAGTCTCCGCTCTCCCAGTCCCAGTCCCAGTCTCAGTCTCCGTCCCCAGTCTCCCGTCCGTCTCCCGCCCCCATCCAGTCCCCGCTCCCGTCTCCCGTCCCCAGTCTCCCGTTCCCGTCCCCAGTCTCCGTCCCCAGTCTCCCGTCCCCAGTCTCCCGTCCCGTCTCCCGTCCCAGTCTCCCCGTCTCCCAGTTCTCCCGTCCCCAGTCTCCCGTCCCTCGTCTCCGTCCCCAGTCTCCGTCCCCAGTCTCCATCTCCCGTCTCCCGTCCCCAGTCCCGCTCCCGTCCCCGTCCCCCCCGTCCTCCCGTCTCCCGTCCCCAGTCTCCCGTCCCCGTCTCCCGTCCCCGTCCCCCGTCCCCGCTCCCGTCCCCAGTCTCCCGCCTCCCGTCCCCGCCTCCCGTCCCCGCCTCCCGTCTCCCAGTCTCCGCCTCCCGTCCCCAGTCTCCCGTCCCTCCCGTCCGTCCCCGTCCCCAGTCTCCCGCCCTCCCGTCCCCAGTCTCCCGCCTCCGTCCCCAGTCTCCCGCCCCCGTCCCAGTCTCCGTCCGCCTCCTCCGCCCAGTCCCGTCCCCAGTCCTCCTCCGCCTCCCGTCCCCAGTCCCCCGCCTCCCATCCCCAGTTTCCCGTCCCCAGTCTCCCGTCCCCAGTCTCCCGTCCCCCGCCTCCAGTCCCCCGCCTCCAGTCCCCCGCCTCCCGTCCCCAGTCTCCCGTCCCCAGTCTCCCGCCTCCCGTCCCCCAGTCTCCCGCCTCCCGTCCCCAGTCTCCCGTCCCACAGTCTCCCGCCTCCCGTCCCTGTCTCCCGCCTCCTGTCCCCAGTCTCACTCCCGCCTCCCGTCCCCAGTCTCCCGTCCCCAGTCTCCCGTCCCCAGTCTCCCGTCCCCAGTCTCCCAAACCCCGCCTCCCAGTATCCCGTCCCCAGTCTCCGTCCCCAGTCCTCCGCTCCCATCCCAGTCTCCCGCCTCCCGTCCCCAGTCTCTCGCCTCCTGTCCCCAGTCTCCCGCCTCCCGTCCCCAGTCTCCTGTCCCCAGTCCCCGCCTCCTGTCCCCCAGTCTCCCGTCCCCAGTCTCCCGTCACCCGCCCCCAGCCGCCTCCTGTAAACTGCCTCCCGTCCCCCGCCTCCCGTCCCCAGTCTCTCCTTGATGTTACCAGTTTCCTCCTTGATGTTATTCTCCTCCTCAATGTTTCTCGCCTCCACGTCCGTGATGTTACTCAGATTTTGTATGTTATTCTCCTCCTTGATCTCCTCAATGCTACTCTTCTCCACTTCCTTGATGGTACTCTCCTCAATGTTACTCAGATATTTTTTGTTATTCTCCTCCTTGATGTTATTCTCCTCCTCCTCAATGTTTCTCGCATCCACATCCATGATGTTACTCAGATTTTGTATGTTATTCTCCTCCTTGATATTACTCTCCTCAATGCTACTCTTCTCCATTTCCTTGATGGTACTCTCCTCAATGTTACTCAGATATTTTTTGTTATTCTCCTCCTTGATGTTATTCTCCTCCTCCCCAATGCTTCTTGCATCCACATCCATGATATTACTCAGATTTTGTATGTCATTCTCCTCCTTGATGTTACTCGCCACCTCCTCCTTCTCCTCCACGTCCATGACGTTACTCTCCACCTCCTCCTTCTCCATGATGTTATTCTCCACCTCTTTCTCCTCTAAGATGTTACTTTCTTCCACCACCATCTCCTCATGGTCTTCCTCCTCCCTATAAGTAGATGAGACAGTGAGGGTTCAGATCAAACTAATGTCTGTGCTCTACATATGTATAACTGATGAACATCAGTCATTAATGAAGAAGGGAGCCATAAACATGTGTAATTTACCAAACTTGTCCTCAACTTGTTCCCGCACGTCAAAGCCTGAACCTATAACTAAACCCCCTCACAATACTAATGCCTCATCCACATCACCTGTCCTCCAATCTTTAGTCCAAACTCACTACCTCTCTTCATTCATTACTTTCCTAATATATAGCAGTCACTGAGGAGCTGAAGGTTTTCAGTATAAAATTATATTAACCTGCAGATTAACCCAATATCTGCAGGTTAATAGCATTTCTTTACCTGACAGGGTCGCGTTAATGGGGAACACATTTGTATCAATCCTATTTTGTTACTCTATAGTAGATCTACCACCCCAGCCTCATCCTGTCCAATGCGCCCATCTGCTGGAGATGTTTCTGCAGGTAGAAAGAATGATTGCTAGTTATATCATAGGAACAATCAGGGGCGCACCTATTATGATGCGACCTGAGTCAGTTGCCTCAGGTGGTGCCACCTGCTGGTGAACAGAGGGCGGCATCCATGGAGGGTCCCTCAAAATGCCACTCCCGCTTCTATAGTTTGACTCGGGGGCCCCAATTAGAACTTATGCTATGGAACCTCATGATTTCTATGTTTGCCCCTGGTGCAGGATACATTGTCCCTCTGCTGCAGGATTGATTGGCCATAACTTACACACCAGGTCCAGTGCCGCCCCTCGGTACATACATCCAGCCATGTTTCTCCCATGTGGTGATTGGTTGGTGGCGCTTATCCGCCTTCCCGCTCCCACATCTCTTGCTCAACCCAATTGGACGGCCCCTGATATTAGCGCCGGAAAGAGCCATGTGCGGCGCTTGTGATTGGCTAAGTGTTTCAGGAGGAGGCGTGGTCTGTTGGGGGAGAAGCGCCATTTTACCAACTTAGTGCAGTGGCGGCTTGTCGATGCTCAGACTGCAGGTCGTTGCATGTGCTGCGTGGACAGTGCTGCACGGGGGACATGTCTGACTAGTCAGTGCCAGGCAACCGCTACATTGCAGCTGCCCAGAGTTTTGTAGACGTGTGCCAGAGATAATAGGTGCTGCCTCCTGTGTGTATGCTATAAGGATGCAGGACTGTGTCTGCCTACAGGACCACGCTCTGCCGCCATCATTGTGTGTCTGTATGGTTGTGCAAAGCCTGCCCTTGCCATTAATAATCCTGGTTCTGGATTCTTCCATGTAGTTCTTGTATGTGCGTGCGTGCGATGGCGCTGACATCACTGTGTTCTCAATTTTACAGGATTGCTATAAATCTGTATGAACCAGATGTATTTGTACCGATTGTAAAAATTTACTATTGAGGGTGGGGGGGGGCGCGCCATTCTTTAGTTGGCCTCAGGCAGCAGGGAGGCTTGGTTCACCCCTGGAAACAATATACATTAATAGTATAAATAGACTTACCCGACTCCATGAGGATGGTGGGCCCCAAATCTCCAATACAGAAACCAAAGCGCAGGCACCATTTTCTAAAAAGGAGAAAAGATAGAAGAGAATGAATGACCCCATAGGAGGTGAACACAACGAATGCTGCACAGTCAGATATAGTGTTAATAGATTATTGTGATCAATTAACAAAGTGCAAAGTGAAAGAATAAAAGTAAAATATAAACCCCATCAATATCTGGTGACCGCTGTTTGCACTTAAACTCACACTAAGTGTGTGAAGAAACTCGACAGGGGGCAGAGGCACAACGATTGCGGTTGCAAAGAGCCCAACAGCATCAGGGCCATGCTGGAGAGGGGCCTCCGACACCTGCAACTATCTGTGCTGGATATGCGTTCAAGGATGTATATTCAACTGAAATAAATTGTGGTGCAGAGACTCACTGGCTCCCTGCACTGCAATACATGCTGCCGGCCAAACTGAGGCAAGTCACTGGCGGTGCATGCAGTAAGGAGGCATAGAAGAGAATGTCGCTCGTCGAAGGAGGAGAGGGGAAGAGTAGAATTGTTTATTTGTTTTTATATTTGTTGGAGAACAGCAGGGACATTATTACTGGAAGAAGCCTATACCAAGATGGGGGACATATATTACTGGAAGGGGCCGAGAAAGAGGGAGATTATAACAGGAAGAGCCAAAGATGGGGACATTATACCAGGAAGGGGCCAAGAATGGGGGATATTATACCAGGAAGATGCCCAGGATGGTGACATTATACTAGGAAGGGACCAAGGATCGGGACATTATGCCAGGATGGGGGAAATACATTCCTGGAAGGGGCCAAGGATGGGGGAGGATTATACCAGGAAGAGGCCCAGGTTGGGGACATTATACCAGGAAGGGGCCAAGGATGGGGACATTATGCCAGGATGGGGACATTATATTACTGGAATGGGTCTCGGATAGGGGCATAATATCAGGATTAGGAACATATTTTACTGGAAGAGGCCCAGGATGGGGGACATTATACAAGGATGGGAGACATATGATGGATAAGTATCTGCCTGTATTTCTTATATCTGAGAAATGTATACTGTACATCCTCTGACAATAATAATCTGGACTTTACCTAAACTAATGGTTTCCCAAATTGTTTAGGATTTTCTTATGTTACCGTATATACCCGAGTATAAGCCGAGGCCCCTAATTTTACCCTCCAAAACTAGGGAAACTTATTGAGCGGATTTAAAATTCCCACTTCCTTGTGATGACGGCCAGCAAGGTAGAAACGCCCACACGTCCCTAATTAATGCAAATCTTTAATAGCATTATTTTTCTATAGGTCAAATTAACTTTTGGGGACCCCTAGGCTCTAGGGCCCAGGTGCAATTGCATCCCCTGCACCTGTTAGTTACACCCCTGAACCTGAGATCACTCATGACCCGAGGGTACAGTGGCTTGTTGGATCCTACTATAAGTACACTATAAGGCCCTGTGCCCACATTGCTTTATTTTATCTTGCAGATTTGGTGCAGATAGTCCTCCATACAAAATAATAGGACCCACATATCCCCTCATACAAAATAATAGGACCCACATATCCCCTCATACAAAATAATAGGACCCACATAGTCCTCCATATAAAATAATGGGACCACATAGCCCCACATAAAAAATAATGGGACCCACATAGTCCTCCATACAAAATAATGGGACCCACATAGCCCCACAAAAAATATTGGGACCCACAAAGCCCCACATAAAAAATAATGGGACCCACATAGTCCTCGATACAAAATAATGGGACCCACATAGCCCTCCATACAAAATAATGGGACCCACATAGCCCTCCATACAAAATAATGGGACCCACATAGCCCTCCATACAAAATAATGGGACCCACTGTACGATTGGTGTAATCCTCAGTATCTGTATTATACTGTATACATACACTGCACAGTACCACTTCTCCTGTCCTGTATACTGGGTGTAATCCTCAGTATCTGTATTATTTTGTATATATACACTGCACAGTATCACTTCTCCTGTCCTGTATACTGGGTGTAATCCTCAGTATCTGTATTATTCTATATATATACACTGCACAGTACCACTTCTCCTGTCCTGTATACTGGGTGTAATCCTCAGTATCTGTATTATTCTGTATATATACACTGCACAGTACCCACTTCCCCTGTCCTGTATACTGGGTGTAATCCTCAGTATCTGTATTATTCTGTATAAACACTGCACAATACCACTTCTCCTGTCCTGTATACTGGGTGTAATCCTCAGTATCTGTATTATTCTGTATATATAAACTGCACAGTACCACTCCTCCTGTCCTGTATACTGGGTGTAATCCTAAGTATCTGTATTATTCTGTATATATACACTGCACAGTACCACTTCCCCTGTCCTGTATACTGGGTGTAATCCTCAGTATCTGTATTATTCTGTATATACACTGCAATGATCAGTCAATCCCAGCTGGTCATACACATCAATAGTGCACATTAAAAACAAGTTTGGAAAATCAGTTTAAAAATACAGACAGTTGTAGCAAAGTGGCAAAACCTAGAGAAAGAGCATAAACAATTACCAGAATACCAACAACAGGCACATATTCTACTGTAAACCATTTCTATACAAAGTAATATGACCACATAGCCCTCCATACAAATAACGGGACCACATAGCCCTCCATACAAAATAATGGGACCACATAGCCCTCCATACAAAATAATGGGACCACATAGCCCTCCATACAAAATAATGGGACCACATAGCCCTCCATACAAAATAAGGGGACCACATAGCCCTCCATACAAAATAATGGGACCACATAGCCCTCCAAACAAAATAAGGGGACCACATAGCCCTCCATACAAAATAAGGGGACCACATAGCCCTCCATACAAAATAAGGGGACCACATAGCCCTCCATACAAAATAATGGGACCATATAGTCTTATATATAGTATCATTGGCCCTACATTAAAAATATATAATATTCATAAATATTGTAAGAAGCTGATGATGAGCAAGAAAGTCAGAAATCAATGAAATCTGGTGGTGAATGGGGAAATCCTCGTCCTAAGTAGAATGTGGCAGACATTGATCCTCTGACAATAATCATCTGGACATCACCTAAACTGAGGGTTTCCCCATTTGTTTTATGTTTTAACCCTTGTCTGGTACCATGAAACCCTTCATGTGTAATCTGTATGGAGCAACACTGGGACACTGGCCCCTCCATGTGTAATCTGTATGGAGGCCACACTGGCCCCTCCATGTGTAATCTGTATGGATGCCCCCCAATATGGCCCACTCCCCCATGTGTAATCTGTATGGGGCCACACTGGCCCCTGCCATGTGTAATCTGTATGGAGCCACACTGGCCCTCCATGTGTAATCTGTATGGAGCCACACTGGCCCCTCCATGTGTATTTATCCGGGTATGGTAGAGCCACACTGGCCCCTCCATGTGTAAAATTCTGTATTATGGAGCACAGCATGACCTGCCCCTCCATGTGTAATCTGTATGGAGCCACACTGGCCCTCCATGTGTAATCTGTATGGGGCCACACTGGCCCCTCCATGTGTAATCTGTATGGAGGCCACACTGGCCCTCCATGTGTAATCTGTATAGCCACAACTGGCCCCTCATGTGTAATCTGTATGGGAGCCACACTGGCCCCTCCATGTGTAATCTGTAGGACCACATGCCTCCATAATGGGAGCCACACTGGCCCTCCATGTGTATCGTATGGGAGCCACATCTAGAGCCCACGCCTCCATGTAATCTGTATGGAGCCACACTGGCCCTCCATGTGTAATCTGTATGGAGCCACACTGCCCTCCATGTGTAAATCTGTATGGGGCCACACTGGCCCTCCATTGTAAATCTGTATGGAGCATGCCACATTGGCCACCTCCATGTGTAATCTGTATGGAGCCACACTGGCCCTCCATATGTAATCTGTATGGAGCCACACTGGCCCTCAATGTGTAATCTTGTATGGTAGCCACACTGGCCCCTCCATGTGTAATCTGTATGGAGCACACTGGCCCTCATATTCTGGTGTAATCTGTATGGGGCCACACTGGTCCCTCCATGTGTAATCTGTATGGAGCCACACTGGCCCTCCATGTGTAATCTGTATGGAGCCACACTGGCCCCTCCATGTGTAATCTGTATGGAGCCACACTGGCCCCTCCATGTGTAATCTGTATGGAGCCACACTGGCCCCTCCATGTGTAATCTGTATGGAGTCACACTGCCCTCCATGTGTAATCTGTATGGAGCCACACTGGCCCCTCCATGTGTACATCTGTATGGAGCCACACTGGCCCCTCCATGTGTAATCTGTATGGAGCCACACTGGCCCCTCCATGTGTAATCTGTATGGAGCCACACTGGCCCCTCCATGTGTAATCTGTATGGGGCCACACTGGCCCCTCCATGTGTAATCTGTATGGGGCCACACTGGCCCCTCCATGTGTAATCTGTATGGGAGCCACACTGGCCCCTCCATGTGTAATCTGTATGGAGCCACACTGGCCCCTCCATGTGTAATCTGTATGGGCCACACTGGCCCCTCCATGTGTAATCTGTATGGGGCCACACTGGCCCCTCCATGTGTAATCTGTATGGGGCCACACTGGCCCCTCCATGTGTAATCTGTATGGAGCCACACTGGCCCCTCCATGTGTAATCTGTATGGAGCCACACTGGCCCTCCATGTGTAATCTGTATGGAGCCACACTGGCCCCTCCATGTGTAATCTGTATGGAGCCACACTGGCCCCTCCATAGTGTAATCTGTATGGAGCCACACTGGCCCCTCCATGTGTAATCTGTATGGAGCCACACTGGCCCCTCCATGTGTAATCTGTATGGAGCCACACTGGCCCCTCCATGTGTAATCTGTATGGAGCCACACTGGCCCCTCCATTGTAATCTGTATGGAGCCACACTGGCCCTCCATGTGTAATTGTATGGGGCCACACTGGCCCCTCCATGTGTAATCTGTATGGGGCCACACTGGCCCTCCATGTGTAATCTGTATGGAGCCACATGGCCCCTCCATGTGTAATCTGTATGGAGCCACACTGGCCCCTCCATGTGTAATCTGTATGGGGCCACATGGCCCCTGGTACAATCAAGGGTTAAATGAATTTATATAACAAAATAAATGATAAAAACCTGAAAGAATAAAGGTGAAGACAAGCACTGACCTCACTCTCCAGAGACTGTAGAACAATCAGCTGCCTGTGGCCCTCTGCTCCTTATATAGTGCGCGTGACATCATAATACACAATAGGATGTGGAACATTCCATGACGTCATCAGACTCTGACAACCAATCAGATTCCAGCTTTAAGGATTTGAAATGAAAGCTGGTCTCTGATAGGTTGCCATAGGCAACAGCTCTCGTGATGCTAAAGAAAGTGGGAATCTGATTGGTCGCTATAGGTAACCACGCTAATACTGAGAAAAACGTGTAAAACCCGCACGGAGTGATAATGAGCGGTGATGTGGAGATCAGGAGAGCGGGTTATACCGGGAGAAAAGACAACATTATAAGTCCTTAAATTTGTTAATTTACATAGCCACGCCCCCAAACGGCAGGTCGGGAGCGACATGATGACGTCATACGTCCCCCGTGTCTGGGTCACTCGCAGGACGCCTCTCGCCGGAGACTCTGACAGTGAGACGAGAGCTGCCATCACCCGGGAGAGCGGCCGCACTGCATGATGGGAGCTGTAGTTCTACAGGAGCTCCAGAATGGCTGAGTCACATGTGCAGGGTGGTGATCTCTGTACAGGTCTGCTCCAATGTCTGCACACAGTCATATAACAGGGAAACATGGACGAGGTCACCTCACACTGCACACACCACCTGAGACACCATATACAAGAACCAGAGATGTGTACAGGCAGTATATACTCCAGAGCTGCACTCACTGTGTTATTATACATTACATTACTGATCCTGAGTTACCTCCTGTATTATACTCCAGAGCTGCACTCACTATTCTGCTGGTGCAGTCACTGTGTACATACATTACATTACTGATCCTGAGTTACCTCCTGTATTATACTCCAGAGCTGCACTCACTATTCTGCTGGTGCAGTCACTGTGTCCATACATTACATTACTGATCCTGAGTTACCTCCTGTATTATACTCCAGAGCTGCACTCACTATTCTCCTGGTGCAGTCACTGTGTACATACATTACATTACTGATCCTGAGTTACCTCCTGTATTATACTCCAGAGCTGCACTCACTATTCTGCTGGTGCAGTCACTGTACATACATTACATTACTGATCCTGAGTTATCTCCTGTATTATACTCCAGAGCTGCACTCACTATTCTGCTGGTGCAGTCACTGTGTCCATACATTACATTACTGATCCTGAGTTACCTCCTGTATTATACTCCAGAGCTGCACTCACTATTCTGCTGGTGCAGTCACTGTGTACATACATTACTGATCCTGAGTTACCTCCTGTATTATACTCCAGAGCTGCACTTACTATTCTGCTGATGCAGACACTGTGTACATACATTACATTACTGATCCTGAGTTACCTCCTGTATTATCTCCAGAGCTGCACTCACTATTCTCCTGGTGCAGTCACTGTGTACATACATTACATTACTGATCCTGAGTTACCTCCTGTATTATACTCCAGAGCTGCACTCACTATTCTGCTGGTGCAGTCACTTGTACATACATTACATTACTGATCCTGAGTTATCTCCTGTATTATACTCCAGAGCTGCACTCACTATTCTGCTGGTGCAGTCACTGTGTCCATACATTACATTACTGATCCTGAGTTACCTCCTGTATTATACTCCAGAGCTGCACTCACTATTCTGCTGGTGCAGTCACTGTGTACATACATTACTGATCCTGAGTTACCTCCTGTATTATACTCCAGAGCTGCACTCACTATTCTGCTGGATGCAGCACTGTGTACATACATTACATTACTGATCCTGAGTTACCTCCTGTATTATACTCCAGAGCTGCACTCACTATTCTGCTGGTGCAGTCACTGTGTACATACATTACATTACTGATCCTGAGTTACCTCCTGTATTATACTCCAGAGCTGCACTCACTATTCTGCTGGTGCAGTCACTGTGTACATACATTACATTACTGATCCTGAGTTACCTCCTGTATTATACTCCAGAGCTGCACTTACTATTCTGCTGTGCAGTCACTGTGTACATACATTACATTACTGATCCTGAGTTACATATATAAATCTTAAGTGCAAGCACAATGCGGTGAACCGGATGTAGAGATGATAAGCCTGTACATACACCAAGCACAATGCCGAGCGACGGATGTAGAGATGTAACTGAATCAAGCACAATGCGAGCGGGAGTGAGTGTACCTGTATCACCAAGCACAATGCCGAGCGTCTGATAGAGCGGTGTATGTAAACCTGTACATCACCAAGCACAATGCCAAACGTCAGAGGGAGCAGTGTAAAGGGAGAGCTGCTGGAGGAGGGATAGTTTGGGATTAGAGGGCTTATTGCCTTACAGTCCTTGTATACTTATACTGCTGCTGACGCCTAAAGACAAAAGTCTGTTTCAGGGCTAGATTTTTTCTTTTACCTAGTAATACTGGAAAGTTTGCAGGCAGATATAGCATCTACCTAATATAAAATGTGCAAGGCCATGGTAAGAGGCCGGGAAGTGGACATACTGCTGATGGCGCCCGCAGAAGCTGTGGCCAGGTGAAATTATGCAAACACACTCATCCATGGGACCTAACCTCCCACTTTACAGGGGGGCGCGGGACACCAGTCTTGAAGCCAGAGCAGTGTAAACAGGTGGTGGGTTGGATGGTAGATAATGCTTCCAGTATGTTTCCCAGCATTACCCTGTCTTCCACACGGTCCAGTCTTCAGTCTCACTAGCCCAGGTGCTGGACGGTGAGCGGTGATGGACGTTGAGCGGTGGTGGACGGTGAGAGGAGATGGACGGTGAGCGGTGATGGACGGTGAGCGGTGATGGACGGTGAGAGGCGATGGACGGTGAGAGGTGATGAACGGTGAGAGGTGATGGACGGTGAGGGTGATGGACGGTGAGAGGTGATGGACGGTGAGAGGTGATGGATGGTGAGCGGCGATGGACGTGAGAGGGGTGGACGGTGAGAGGCGATGGATGGTGAGAGGCTGTGGACGGTGAGAGGTGATGGACGGTGAGAGGCGATGGACGGTGAGAGGAGATGGACGGTGAGCGGTGATGGTCGGTGAGAGGCGATGGACGGTGAGCGGCGATGGACGGTGAGCGGCGATGGAGGTTGAGAGGCGATGGACGGTGAGAGGCGATGGACGGTGAGACGGCGATGGACGGTGAGAGGCGATGGATCGGTGAGAGGCGATGGACGGTGAGAGGCGATGGACGGTGAGAGGCGATGGACGGTGAGAGGCGATGGATCGGTGAGAGGCGATGGACGGTGAGAGGCGATGGACGGTGAGAGGCGATGGACGGTGAGAGGCGATGGACGGTGAGAGGCGATGCGGTGACGGTGAGAGGCGTAGCTATGGTGAGAGGTGATGGACGGTGAGAGGCGATGCACGGTGAGAGGCGATGGACGGTGAGTGCGAGGTCGGTGAGAGGCGATGGACGGTGAGGGCGATGGACGGTGAGGTCGGTGTGAGAGGCGATGGACGGTGAGGGCGATGGACGGTGAGGGCGATGGATCGGTGAGAGGCGATGGACGGTGAGAGGCGATGGACGGTGAGAGGCGATGGGACGGTGAGAGGCGATGGACGGTGAGAGGCGATGACGGTGAGAGCGATGGCGAGGGGATGGACGGTGAGAGGCGATGGACGGTGAGAGGCGAGAGGTGAGAGGTACGGTGAGGGCGATGGACGGTGAGGCGATGGACGGTGAGCGGAGTGGTGAGCGGATGGCGGTGAGCGGCGAGCTAGGGGAGCTGTGAGAGGTGATGGACGGTGAAGTCACTGACCCAACCTAAGAAGGTGCAACGAAGAGCGAGGACAGCAGCGCCGAGAAGGAGGGGTCCGCAGCACCTCTATAGGCAGAAGAAGGCAGTGGGGGGCCAGACGGAGAAGGCGGGCAACTGTTCCGCAGACCACCTCCATGAGGCAAGTTCTCATTCATTCTATGAATTGTGAAGCGCTGTGCAATATGTTGGCTCTATATATATAAAGATTATAATTATTATTGACAGGAATTTTAGAACTTGTAATAAAGTTATTTTGCACTTAAATGGGGACGACTTTGTGGGGTCTGATATCGGGGGGATTATTTATTGAAAGTGGTAATCGATCTGCAATTCACACAAATATCGTTTATGCATTTCCCTTTTATTACTGGTCAGTTGCATTGTGTTCTTATCTATAGTTCAGGATTACAAAATAAACATTAACACAATTACTGGATAATAAACGATTTAAAGGGAAACTCCACCAAAAATAAAAAATAAGGTTCCTGATTGCTGGAGAAGTGCAGGAAAATAACCCTTTCCGCCCCATCTTATAATGACAGACAGGACCATAGGGTCCAGAGATCCTATCAGACATGGAACAGGTAAATCACGAAAACATATTTCTTGAATTTGAGATTTGCAGTTCTTGGTGAATTTTCTCCTTAATTAACAAGAATTGGGTATTCGATACATGAGTAAAAGGTTATAATCCTGGGTGGATCAGAAGGACGGCCCCCGAGCTTCCTGCCGGCTCTGCGGGTTTAGGCTGCTCTTCTTGCTCTGGTCACATGATGGCGCAGTAGCAGCATTTTTTGGGGTAGTTCTCGCAGTAAGCTTTATTCTCCAGGCCGTAGACATAATATTCCCTCTGCTTCTCCTTCCAGGTGTAATGGACTCTGCAGAAAGGCAGAGACTCGACTTGTTGATGCTACATGAGAAAGCGAGAATTAGAGAAAGACAGTGAGAAGACCGGAAGCAATATTCATAGAAAATAGAGCAGGAACACCCTGAATTACCCTGCACTAAAGTCTGGGAATGTGACTTTTTGCTTTTGGAGTCTATGTCCCCATTTACCTGTCTCAGGATCTGGTGTTATCGGGGAGGGCGGCGTTGTGCTGGTCAATGCTCTCCTGAGAAGCTTCATTAATAGACTCCACAGGGAGTGTGGTTATAGGTTCAATTTACGACCAAAAGATATTTTTTTCTTTAAATCACTACGGGATTTAATGGGCTGTTTAGACCCAACACGTCCCACCTGCATAGAAGGATTATTGGTACAATACTGTGCGCACCCATAAGTTGCTATTGTTCTCGGCACCACATCACATGTTTGTATAGGCAGTGATGTACAGCCAATGGCGGCCAACCACATGGCCACTATGGGACCTGTAAGTCGGGGCCCCCTTCACCCACCTTGCATTGTACTTTCAACTGCATCAGCAACACGAATGGCGATACAGTTGAAAGCAATGATGAAGGAGGGAGTACACTGGTGACCAATGGTCATAGTAGTATATGCACGACCTAGGGGGTGCATTATACTATTTATAGAACTATGGGGGTGCATTATAATATATGAAGGACTTCTGGGTGCATTATACTACATGGAGGGCTATGAGGCTGCATTATACTATATGGAGGACTATGTGGCTGCATTATATTATATGGATGACTATAGGGGTGCATTATACTATATGAAAGACTATGGGGGTGCATAATACTATATGGAGGACAAAGGGGTGCATTATAATATATGGAGGACTATGGGGGTGCCTTATACTATATGGAGGACTATGGGGGTGTATTATACAATATGGAGGACTATGGGGGTGCATTATACAATATGGAGGACTATGGGGGTGCATTATACTATATGGAGGACTATGGGGGTGCATTATACTATGTGGAGGACTATGGGGAGCATTATACTATTTATAGGACTATTGGGTGTATTATGATATATGGAGAACTATGGGGGTGCATTATATATATCAAGGACTACAGGAGTGCATTATACTATATGGAGGACTATGTGGTATGCATTATACTATATGGATGACTATAGGGGTGCATTATACTATTTATAGGACTATGGGGTGCATTATACTATATGGAGGACTATGGGAAGCGTATTATAACATATGGAAGGCTATGTTGAGGCCATTATAATATGCGGAGGGCCATGTGGAGTGCAATATCCTATTTGAAGGGCTGTGAGGAGCCTTTATACTTTATGGAGGACTATATCAGGGCCACTATACTGTATCTAAGCAATTATACAATGTGAAGTTTTGTGTAGGATCCATCATAATGTGCGGAGGGCTGTGTGGGGCCATTATACTTTGATGTGGGGTTCACAGTTGGGGATAATATTGTGTTGGGGGTCACCATTCATTGCTGGGGTAGTTGAAGGAGGTACAGTAGGGTCATCATACTGTGTGTGGAGGAATCACTGTGGGGGATCATACAGTGTTTGGGAGGCACTTATGTTGGCATCACACTTTATGGCTGCAGTGAAAAGAGAATCTAGAGCAGGGGTCTCAAACTCCAGGCCTGGGGCGCACCATCATTGTGGTTTGAGGAGTACATTGGCATTTACAGTTGGCATCGAAATCACTGTGGGTCAACAGTTTAGGCCTGAATATGTTGGCACACACTTAGGCTGCAGGAGAGAGATCTAGAGGCTTCAATAGGATGAAAAATACCTGGTAAGGGCTGGAAAGTTATGTGATATGTTCTTATGTGACCCAGCTGCATTACAGCTTCTTCTATGGGGCCCCATGATTTCTATGTATGCCCCTGTGCACAGGACAATCTGGTGCTGAGAACATTGATTTGTAATCAGTAATAAGGATTTGACATTACAAACAGGAGTTTTGCTAATTTGAGATCGGCAGCCTGTTTATGCTGCACAATTATCAAGAAATAAATATGATGTGGCCAGGGCAAGGGGGTACTCGGATAGCGGGGCTGATGACTTGAATAGGGAGTCACGGGTGGACGGGATCCTGGTTCCGTGCCCTGGTTATCATTTGTGTAGATGGTGGGGGAGAAGGGAGTATTTACAGGGGATCGTGACGCCACCTGTAATTCCCGGTAATATGGTACCGGCGCTGCAAGCTGGCCGCTGAGGTGATGGTGGGTGCAGCAGAGAGTGGTACAGCTCCCTACAGGTGGAGCTATTACTTCAGGGCAGCGGTGAAGGAAGATGGTGAGGGAGGGCAGTAGTGATAATGGTTGGTGTTGCAGTTCTTACCCCTCCGCTGAGCTGCTGGTGATGCTGAGCCCTCCGGGCACTGCAATAAGGATTACCGAGTCCAATTCAACTTTAACTCCACTTTAATGGTACCAGCAGATGGTGATGGTATACGTACAGTCTGGTTTACCGAGGGTCTGTCACCAGTTCCAGGTTCCCTGTTATGGAGTCTCTAGATGTTCCTCCTTCTATGGCTTTCTGGGTCTAATTTGTTCTTCTTAACTCTACCACCCTAGCAGAGCTCTCCCGCCAGTTCCTGGATCTCCCACGGTGGAGCACGGTTGTCCTATACTGGGTCTTCCTCCTCCTGCCACCATAGTCCTCCAATTATCATAATGCACCTCCATATTCCTCCATATATTACAATGTACACCCATAGTCCTCTATGTATTTAATGCAGCCCATAGTCCCCCATTTATAAGGTAGCCCCAATAGTCATCCAATTATTATAATGTACCCCCATTATCCTACATATAGTATAATGCAGCCTCATACTCCTCCATATAGAATAATGCAGCCTCACATCCCTCCATATAGTATAATGCGGCCCGGAAGGGGGAAGTGCTGCTGGGGGGGCTGCGCTCTCCTACCTGGTGCTGCTGGGAGAGCCGCGCTCTCCTACCCATTGCTTGCTGCTGGGAGAGCCGCGCGGATGTTTGTAGGAGCCGGAGGGGAGGGACGGGATCAGGCAAGGGGAGCAGGAAGCTCTCTGCTTCCCTTGCCTGACCCTCCTCTCCTTTGACGGCGGCTTGAAGGGGCCCCCCAGCCGGTCGGGGCCCTGGTGCAGCTGCACCACGGTAGTTCCGCCCCTGATGCAGCCTCATAGTCCTCAATATAGTATAATATAGCATCATAGCTCTACACATAGTATAATACAGCTCATATCCCCACCATATAGTATAATGCAGCCTCACACCCTCCATATAGTATAATGCAGCTTCATAGTCTTCTATGTAGTATAATGCAGCCTCTCAACCCTACATATAGTATAATGCAGCCTCATAATCCCTCCATATAGTATAATGCAACCTCACAGCCCTCATATGTATAATGCAGCCTCATATCCCTCCATATAGTATAATGTAGCCTCATATCTCTCCATATAGTATAATGCAACATCACAGCCCTCAATATGGTAGAATTCAGCCTCATATTCCTTCATATAGTATAATGTAGCCTCATATCTCTCCATATAGTATAATTCAGTTTCATAGCTCTCCATATAGTATACTGCAGCCTCACAACCCTCCATATAGTATAATGCATTTTCATAGCCCCTCCATATAGAATAATGCAGCCTCAAATCCCTCCATATAGTATAATGCAGCCTCATAGCTCTCCATATAGTATACTACAGCCTCACAACCCTCCATATAGTATAATGCAGCCTCATAGTTCTCCTAATAGTATAATGCAGCCTCATAGCCCTCTATAGAGTATAATGCAGGCTTAGTTCTCCACATAGTGCAGCCTCAAAACTCTCCATACAGTGCAGCCTTATATCTCTCTATAGAGTGCAGCCTCACAACTCTCCATATAGTGCAGCCTTATATATGCAGCCTCATAATTCTCCATATAGTACAGCCCCATAGCCTCTCCATATAGTATCATGCACCCCTCCTACTTCCATAGTCCTCTGGCCACCTTGCATTCACTTATTAAAAAAAATCTCTACTTACCTCTCCTGGTTCCCTCGCTGCTCCATTCTCCCAAAAACTGAAGAGAAGACTCAGGAGGAGCAGGTGCGAGGTGGCGGCACCAGCCTGCTAAATGTTTTCCACAGTGGAACGCAAATGGATAGCAGGCAGTATTAAGAGGAAGCAAGGGGAGGGGCGGCAGCAGTAGGAAACGGTAGGCTCCCCTCTCCAACCCTCCCCTCCTCTCCTTGACACATGGGCCCCATAGCTGCGTGCAGCGCACGCGCTGCCACGCAGTGCTGCACTCCGTGTGAAGCGGGCGCCCGGCGCAGAGATCGTGGGTCGCTGGGGTAGAGGACCACGCGGGCCCCTGTACGTCTGAGCCCCATCGCGTCCACGACCCCTGCAACTGCGATCATTACGCCCCTGTGTACGAGTCTCGGCTCAATCACCCGAGATGGTCTCCCCCTCTATGGACGGGAGCAGTGGAGCTACATAGAAAAACATACCACTGACAGTATCCCGTCCAAAGAGGCAGGGGTCGTGCCGGGTGAATGATCCGCGACGCGTGTGAGTGACTCGCATGTCACTCAGACAGTGTGTTTCCAGCCTAACCTAAGCTGGCTTCAGGATAAATATGCAGATACTCAAAATCTGCAACAAAAAGCATCAACCCAGGCAGTGTGGGCACAGGGCCATAGATGTGGCAGAGCTGATATTGCTGGTGTCATCAGCCCCAACACAATGATCCATGAGACAACTGCTGCTCTGCTCCATAAGGGTGCTCGCTAATCTGTATTATCTCGCTACTTTTTAATACCGGGGCATAGGTCTCACCTGAGTATCCTCATCCGAGGCGAAAACTTTTCCCGACACTTTCTGGAAACGGTCCTCAGGGAATTCTGAATTATCTCTGAGCAAAACCATACAAGGCGTCAAGATTTTCCTGGAGAACAATTAACAGCGATTAAAGGGTTTAGCATGATGCGGGATGGTAGCCAGGACACGTTACATGAAGCAGTACACCTTCACAGGCCATATGATGCTGTTCACTGAACAGGACCAGATATTGCCAAATTCATTGAGGGAGACCACAAGTTCTATCTATAAAAACATACAACTAGGGATGGGCGAATCTACTCGCTAGGACTCGTTACTCGGCGAGTAGTAAGGGACTCGCAGGACTCGGTACTCTGCGAGTTTCCCAGCGTTTACTCGCACGAGTCCAATGCAAATCAATTGCAAACGCTGACTAAACTAGGATTGCCATTGTTTGCATTAGACTCGGCTACTGTGCCAGTGATAGCAGGGAAACTCGCAAATAACTGCTGTTACATTGCAGCCGAGTCCAGCTGTCTTCTCTGTGCAGCTCCAGGGTCCTAGAGCCCGCCTGCTCACAGAGATGATGTAGCAGTGCTGAGATTGTTCTCAGTCTGCTCATTCCCTGTGCATAGACATCTATATCTATGCACAGGGGATGTAGCAGAGAGGACATCGCGTTTTGGACTATGTCGGACGGAAGAGGATTTTTTTAATTAAAGATGGAGTCCCTAATGGCTTTTTTTTTTTATTTCAAATAAAAATTTTTCTCTGTTTTTTTTTAACCCTTTATTGGAGATTCTTAGTGGCTGGGTCAAACGTGGCCTGACATTAAGAATCTCGGGCTTAATACCAGCTTGTATAACAAAGCTGGTATTAACCCCTTTATTACCCAGCGTGCCACCGCCACCAGGGCCACTGGAAGAGCGGGGTTCAGCGCCAGAGGATGGCGCTTCAATGAACGCGCCATCTTCTGGGGCGGCTGCGGGCTGCAATTTGCAGCGGGGGTGCCCAGAAAGCTTGGGCATCCCTGCGCTGCGGATTCCAGCCCCCAGCTGCTTAGCTGTACCTGGCTAGACATAGAAATTGCGCGGAGCCCCACGCATTTTTTTTTTATTATTTCATGAATTTCAGAGTCAGAGTCTCAGAGT